>MVGT01000494.1:92900-112604 GCA_002174775.1 Macleaya cordata | reverse complement strand
GGATGTTATGGGAGTTCGTTTTTACTAAGGGATCTTTTTTCATCCAAAATGGGGAACTCTTTTTATGGTAGCTTTTTGAAATTGCCCTTTTTTATACATTTTAACCATCGCAAAAGGTGTAACACGTGCCAGAGAGAAAATTTATTTTCTTAGTTTTTTTAACTTTAAAATGTTACAATTCTTAGCTTAAAAATCAAAATTTGACAAAGCTTATATATTTAGAAAGCATTCATAAAAAATTTCAAAATGAGACTACTCACATCGCACCGATTTATTTTAAAAAAGAAAAGATTAATTAATTTAATTATTCAGAAGTATATACAAATCTAAATTTGTATACTACTTCTATTGCAAAGCTTAGTAGCAGATTGTGAGTAAAACTACTTGCAACTTTCATCAAGTTGCAATATTTTAAGGTTCGCAAATCTAAAATCTACTTGCAAGTTAACTTCAAATTGCAATATTTTAAATTATGCAAATCTAAAATTACATGTTATATATTGCAATTTATATTTTCAAGATTCAATATTCTTAGTTTTGCAAATCTAAAGGCAAAATGCAAGTTTCAAAATATTCTATGTTATGTAAACGTAAAATTGCATATTATGCATACTGCAATTTAAACTTTCAAGCTATATATTCGTCTAAGTTTTACATATCAAAAATTACGTTCTATGTATAACATAAAGTTTCAAAAGCACATGCAAATCTTATTGTGTAATTAGGCACGAGAAAAAACAATCAAGGATTTGTCCCTGGAAAGCCATTCTCTAGTATGGCTTGCATTAAAATCTCTGGAGCAGAAGAAGCAATAAAAATCTCGGAATTAACCCAAGAGATTCAAGACCTTTTAATTGGTTTTATAGATTTGCATTGCAAATTCAACTTCAAATTGCAATATTCTAAATTATGCAAATCTTAAATTGCATGTTATATATATTGCAATTTATACTTTCAATATTTAATATGCTTAGTTTTGCAAATCTAAAGGCAAAATGCAAGTTTCAAAATATTCTATGTTATGCAAACATAAAATTGCATAGTATGCAAACTGCAATTTAAACTTTCAAGTTAATCGTCTAAGTTTTCCATATAAAAAATTACTTTCTATGTACAACATAAAGTTTCAGACGTACATGCAAATCTTATTGTGTAATTGATTCTCCAGTATGGTTTACATTAGAATCTTTAGAGAAGGAGAAACAATAAAAATCTCAAAATTAACCCTAGAGATTTGCGACCTTTTGATTGTTTTTATAGATTTGCATAGAAAATTCAACATAATAAAATCTTAGTCTTATGAATGTATACTAGTTTAAATTTAAATGTAATTTAGTATTGTTGATTGGACTCATTTCAAAGATCCTCAATCATGCTTTTCAAAATATAATTTTTGTGATATCGTATTTTAAAAGTTATGATATTTTTATTTTAAAATAAAATTAAAAGTATATATAGGAACTTTTTCTCGTCATATGTGCTTACTAAATTTATATTAAAAGGGAATTTGGTTCAGTTAAATGTACATGTATGAGAATCACGATTTAGACTAATTACAAACAAATTTTATTCTTTAGACCGATCATATGGAGTTTCTTACTATATGAAAAATGTTTATTTCCTTGAAGAAAAAAAATAAAAAACAAAAGAACTATAAAGGAAGAAAAGAAGAGGAAAGAAGGAGAAAACAAAGAAGAAACTTAAAAAACTGGATCACCCCTTAATATATATAGTAACATACCTCAACTAGATTGTCACCTTATCCCAACTCCTGCGTACCCTTAGTTCTAATTAGTATGAAGAAACAAAAAATACACCAATATTTTGATCTCTTCACTTAAACTGAAAAATCTTGTGACTTTTTTTTTTATTTTTATTTTTAAAAAAACGCTTCTTTGGGTCCCACCAAATAATCAGAATGTTGTATCAAATTTGAATTTCTATTTTTTTTTACTTATGGAAACTACAAAATATTAGATGGAAAAGAATAAGACCAACTAGATTGAGGAAGGATATAATTCTCTAACATTACATATAAGTAACTACATGTATATAGCACAAGGGAGAAAAAATGTCTTTTATAAATAACTGTATTATTTATACAAACTTTTAATATTTAGTAAATTTAAGGAAATTTTTGACTTTAGTCCCCCTTCGATGTTTCAATTAGGGGTTAGTCCCTTTTTACACAGAAATTAGACGTTGATCCCTTTTCTGTCAAGAATCCGTTAAGTGGTGCTCATGTGTCAAACATGTGTGGCAATTTGACATTATTACCCCTTCACGTGTAATACACGTGACTCACTTAAGCAGGTACCTATTATTTTACCCAAAATACCCCTGTCTGATCCTGCTTGATCACCACACACGCGTGGTTGAAGACTTGAAGTTGAACAAACACCTCTTTCTCTCTCTAAAACTCTCTCAACTTTCTCTCTCCATGATTACCTGTAAGGTTTTGAACTTCAGCTTCAGTTCTTCTTTTTCTCTGCAATTCAACTACGAAAGAAAAAACCATTTTAGAAATCTGAGGTTGTTATGGTTTCTTCCATTATCTTACTCTCACTCATCATCATCGTCATCATCTCTTGGGAACAAATACAGAGTTTTCTCTTCTCTAAACCAAAACAAGAGAAACTCTACTACTAGGGAACAAAAGAAATCCAGAGAAGATGGATATTATGAAGAAGGAGAAGATCAGAGAAAGGTGCATTGTGAAGTAGATGTAATTTCATGGAGGGAAAGAAGAATTAGGGCTACTGTTGCTGAAAAAAAAAAAAATTAGGGCTACTGTTTTGGTTTTTGCTGATATCGATTCCGTTTGAAATGCTTTAACTGATTATGAAAGACTCACTGATTTCATCCCTAATCTCATTTGCAGGTAAAAATTAAACACTTTCTTAGAGAGAGAAATGAGTTTAGAGAGAGAAAGGGTTGTGGTGATGGTGGTGGGACAATGGTGGAAGGGTGGGGGAGGTGGGAATCAAGAAAAAAAGAAATAATAATAATCTGAATTTTTTTTAGGTGGCCTCCGATTGAGCAGTAGTGACCGGCGGAACCCACTTAAGACCAATTAATGACAAGAGGGGTATTTTGGGTAATAAAATAAGTACCACTTAAATAAATCACATGTGATACACGTGAGGGGTAGTAATGTCAAATTACCACACGTGTTTGACGCATGTGCACCACTTAACAAATTCTTAACGAAAAAGGGATCAAGGTCTAATTTCTGTGTAAAAAGGGACTAACCCCTAATTGAAACATTAAAGGGGGACTAAAGTCAAAAAATCCCTAAATTTAATATTTCTAAATAACGAAAACAAGAATAGACAGTTGAGTCTTAGTCAGTTCTGATTCAATTTACCGATATTGTAGAAACATTTTAGGAAAGAATTTATACCTTGCTAATTGTAATTAAACATTTTCTGGACTATCAATACGCCTATTTATACCTTGTTCTGCTCTATATCTACCTTTAATGTATACTCTGTTCAATTGTTTTTGTTTCTCTACCAACCTAAAACCATTGATATTATTAATCTTTCTCTCATCCCCGGCCTCTAACATTATAAGAAAAAGTGAGAGCACAACAAAACGAATAAACAAGATGGGTACCAATTTGCCTGTTTATAGCAGCAAAGAAGATGAAAATCGTTCATCAACTAGTCGAAAGAAACTACTATTCGACCTAAATCAAGAAGCTATCAATGAAGAGCATGCCGGCATCCCTATCCCGAATCAGAAAGCGGTAGATTATGATATTTTTATTCAAAATGGATTCTTATTCGATCTGAATTCGAAAGCAGTCTGTGAAGATAATCATATGCAAAAGGGATTAGTTTCCAACCCAAGTGAGGAAGTCATCACAGAAGAGGATAATATCTTGAAGAGATCATCATCCAACCCAAATCATAAAGTCATCATTGAAGAGGATATTATTGATACTGGTACTAAAATCGATAATGCCTCCATTCATCATTCCATAACAAGTAAGGTTAAACCTAAAAAATCAAGGTTTTGTTGGCCTATTGATCTCCACCTTTTTTTTGTATATGCCGTGGATATGCTCGGAGGGAAGGACAGTAAGTCAATTATAATAAGTTAATTATTGATGTTTAATTTGTGAATCTCTTATCCTTTGCATCATACTATTTTATACTCATCAGAAAATTATATTGGTTTATTGAGTTTGTTGGTTAGAGTCCTCTTGATTATTTTCAAGTCCAATTCTATAAATCATAAACTATTCAAGCCAGGTTAGTATTATTTTATTTTGTTCTTAATTAGCTGCATAAGGCATAAACTACGTACCTTCTACAACTTAATAAAATTCCACGCCCTTCCTCTTTTTTAAGGTTTATTTTTGTATGTCATTCTAGATTTATACACGACTTTCGAGCCAATTAACTGTCTAAAAAATGTGTAAATTTAAAAACGAATTATATATGATAAATTTGCCTAGTTGCTATGATACTTGACGTATAAAATCACGTGACTTTAGACTTAAAACCCTTGGGGCTCCTTTAGANTAAATAATAATAATAAATAAATATAATAATAACTAAATTAAAAAAAACAAAGAAGAGATATGTTTTACCGTTTCTTTTAAAAAAAATTATTAATTAAGTGTTTTTAGATAATAAGATAATTTAATATAAAATTTTATAAAGTAAAAGTTTTAATATAATAAGTAAAATATTTTTATTAAAAAAGGTAGTAAAAGGACCATGCGTTTTTTACGCATGGCTGCCGCTCTCTTTCTCTCTCTCTTTATTTCTCTTTTCTTCTCTCTTTCTCTCTCTTTATTTCTCTCTTCCTCTCTCTTTTTCTCTGTCTTTCTTTCTCTCTTTCTCTCCATCTCTCTCCCTCTTCCTTTTCTATTAATCTCTAACAGATCAGTAAGTTTTAATGGAAACGCATAAACGAAAATTCGGCATTGTAGGCGGAAGGTCAAGTAAATCGACGTTGAACGACGAAAGTAGAGTCAAAAATTTCTACCAAAATCAGATCTGTTGATTTTAATTAACAATCAAACTCCGTAATTTGAGGATAAAATTGTGTATAAATAAGGGGCTTAAGATTTATGTTAAGAAGAGGAGACAATTTCAAGAAGNCGATTCAGACGACAGATAACTTGAGGAGACGGGGTATGGTTTTAATTAATAGATGTTGGTTGTGCAAACAAGAGGAGGAATCAGTAGCCCATCTACTTTTACACTGTGATACAGCAAGGAAAATTTGGCTATATTTCATATCATCATATAAAGTTGAATGGGTAGCATCTAAAACGATTGAGGATCTTTTTTTCTGGTGGAAGAAATGTTTTGGAAACAGTAGAACCAGAAAAATATGGGAATTAATTCCTTTTGCAGTATGCTGGGGGTTATGGCTTGAGAGGAATGGTAGGGTGTTTGAAGGAAAAGAAAACCAGTTTGAAGATATCATTCTCAATATCAAATCGATGTTATTTCTATGGGGTTCCATAGATGATGTGTTTAGGAATTTCTAATTTTATGATTTGGTTCAGAGATGGGAGCTAGTTATCAATCTGTAATCCATTGTATTCTTTTTTTTGTCCATTTTCACAATCAATAAAATTTTAGCCCTTTCTCTAAAAAAAAAACTACTACATAGGCGTACATGTCCTCACATTCCAACCCTTTATGTGCACAAGTCGATATTACCCCCACTTAACCACAATTGTACACCACGAGGTGGAAGTTTTTTAAAAGGCATTGGTGTGATAAAAGAGAAAGCCCACCTATAAGGACCTTTCTAACGGGTCTTCCTTAGACAATGTTGGACAATCCATATCACGTATAATCTTTTCCTAGTTTCGTTGCTACCGCGAGCCTTACGCAATCGATCAGATCATATAGATATCCCTTCAACACAAGTCGATATCGCCCCAACTTAACAACAATTTTTTTTTGAATTGGACTTAAATTAAAGATGACTCCCATGGGATTCGATACCAAGATCTATACTTTGGACAACCATGTTTCCAACTACTCTACCAAGTAGTTTTCCACACCAATTTAACCACAATTGCACACCAAGAGGTGGAATTTTTTTAAAAGTCGTTGGTGTGATAAGAGAGAAAGCCCACCTATAAGGACCTTTCTAACGGGTCTTCCTTAAACAATGCTGGACAATCCATATCACGTATAATCTTTCCAGAGTTCCGTTGCTACCGAGGGCCTTACACAATCGATCAGATCATATAGATATCCCTTCAACACAACATAGGTCATTCCTTTTTGGTCTTGCCAAAAAATAGTCTTTATTTTCATTGGAGAAAGATTCTCCCGCAACAACATTGCTGTCTTAGGGCCAACTGCTTTCTTTATCGTTTGTCGTTAGTTCGTCTAACGCCTTTCTACTAGGGTCCACCTCGCGTTAAACCGCTTGGGTAATATTTAATAGTCTCGAAGGCAGTCAACGTATCAATAATTATTTCCCAGTAGATTTGTTTGTAAATACTTCGGTCTTTTTCTTTCTATCTTCCCGTTCTTCCCCTTTACTTTATTAGATAGGGGCGGAGAATATCACTATATCAAAAATAAGAAAAAAGTAGCAACTCAGTTTCAAATGGTTTGCTTGGAAGCAACATGTTATCTATCAATAGGTGAGAAGAGACATGTTATTGGTTGTTTCGCCTATCTATTATCTTATAGATGACTTGGAGACATCAAAGGAAGACCATCATCTCTATCCGGGTACGATCATAGCTTCATTCATTCGTTGAACCTTGGGGATAACCATTAGCATTGAGATCAATCACCACACAACCTTATCATACATACCACATTACATGACATGAGAGTACGTGCATTTTCAACACACACCTAAAGCGCCTACGTTCTACTTGCAGCCAATACAACCACAACAACTTGTACGAGATTCAATAACCAAAGCTACTGGTAGTCTCAAGGAGACAACATCCTCCTAACATAGTCAGCACTAGTGACCAATCGAGTCATCGGTCTGGGGGAAGAAAAGAACCGCCTTTGAAAAAAAAAGGAACAAAAGCCAATGAGTACGACTAGTAGAGTATTTTTTTTAAATAACCTCCTCGGAGGGAAATTTATTAATTAAGGAAAAAAATACAATATGTAGAAGGTTACAACTGTAAAACAACTGCGAGGGTGAAAAAGAAAACACAAATCATTAGAACCTATAAAAAAGTCTCCCTTATTCCATCTAGTGCCTAGTTTCCAAGTGTCCCAAAGTATTAACCACTAACATAGAGTCACTTTCAATCCAGAGAGGACTCCAACCATGTTGAATAGCAAACTCCATTGCAAAAATAGCACCATTGAATTCAGAAACTACTGAAGTTGAGACACTAACATTGGTAGAGAAGCAGCCCATAATGAAACCTCGGGAGTGTCTAAAGATACCTCCATAACCTGCAATACCAGGATTACCTTGAGCACACCCATCAGTGTTAATTAACTTTAGTCCAATTAACAAGGGGGGATGCCAAAAAAACCTGCTTGATATTCAGAGCTTTCCTAGGATTAGCTGCAACCCTAAAGAAGTGAAGAATTCTGAGATCACGAACATCTGAACCTATGGTACTAGTGATAAGACTACTAGTACAGTATTGTGATTAATGAGACTACTTGGCTTTACTACCTTTGTTTATACTCTTTGCCTTGTTGTGGTACATCATTATACTGATCTATTCTTTTTTTTAGTAATTAAGCTTGGGTAAAGGGATCCCAAACCAGACAATAAGGCCAGCAATCTCACATATGGGTGTCATAGAGGAGTCCCACCTCTACACACCTATGCAGGGGTCCTCACATTGTAATATCTTACTAAAATTATAATAGGAAACCTACATAATTTAAAGAACTAAATATCACCTAACACTACTTCTTTCTTTTTTATTTTTAGTCTCCCTTTCACCTTATTGCTAAGTCACTTATTACAAAGATGCAACTATTGAGTATACAAGAATTTGTTACCCGTGCTAATGCACGGGTTTTTATTATAAATAATTATAATAATTGTAAAATAAATTAAACTGTTTAATTTATTTTTTAAAAAGTTTTATAATTTTTGTTTTGGTTTATCATTAATTGTTAAGATCTTAAACACTGACTTTAATTTTTTGTATCAAATTCTTCTATAGTAGGTTTGAAAAAAAAATTTGTATGTAAATATAATACTTATACCCAATTATGTTTGATTGTTACTTTTTTNACAACTTAATAAAATTCCACGCTCTTCCTCTTTTTTAAGGTTTATTTTTGTATGGCATTCTAGATTTATACACGACTTTCGAGCCAATTAATTGTCTAAAAAATGTGTAAATTTAAAAACGAATTATATATGATAAATTTGCCTAGTTGCTATGATACTTGACGTATAAAATCACGTGACTTTAGACTTAAAACCCTTGGGGCTCCTTTAGATCCAAACAACCCATTTTAGCCCTTCTTTAGAAACTAATCATTTTGACCCTTTTTTTGAAATGAAATAAAACATTAAAGGAATAAGAATTAATAAGCGAGAATAGAACTCCATTTACCCTTGTATAAAAAGTTCTTATATTGAACTTCCAGGGCCCTATGCTCATTCTTTAATGTAGAGATATACAAATAAATTTCTAATGGGTCAGCTTTACGTAGGGATACCTATGGAACTGGCGGGACAAAGCCATTTTTAGCTCCCATGTCGCCCTGTTCCTCGTTTTAAATGAGCCAAGGAGACGGGGGTGGGAAGATGACTAAGATCCCTTAAATATATAAGGACCATTTCCACTGATATTTTTTATGAAATGTGGGCTTATTTTATAATTGTTCCACTTATGGGTGTTCAAGAATGCCTAACTACTACATAGGCGTACATGTCCTCACATTCTAACCCTCTATATGCATAAGTCGATATTGCCCCCACTAAATCACAATTGCACACCACGAGGTGGAAGTTTTTAAAAAGGCTTTGGTGTGATAAAAGAGAAAGCCCGCCTATAAGGACTTTTCTAACGGGTCTTCCTTAGACAATGTTGGACAATCCATATCACGTATAATCTTTTCCTAGTTTCGTTGCTACCGCGAGCCTTACGCAATCGATCAGATCATATAGATATCCCTTCAACACAAGTCGATATCGCCCCAACTTAACAACAATTGCACACCACGAGGTGGAATTTTTTTTAAAAGGCCTTGGTATGATAAAAAAGAAAGCCCACCTATAAGGACCTTTCTAACGGGTCTTCCTTAAACAATGCTGGACAATGGGCCTTACACAATCGATCAGATCATATAGATATCCCTTCAACACAACATAGGTCATTCCTTTTTGGTCTTGCCTGCCGCGACAAGATTGCTGTCTTAGGGCCAGTTGCTTTCTTTATCGTTTGTCGTTAGTCCGTCTAACGCCTTTTTGCTAGGGTCCGCCTCACGGTTAAACCGCTTGGGTAATATTTGATAGTCTCGAAGGCAGTTAACGTATCAATAATTATTTCCCATTAGATTTGTTTGTAAATCCTTCGGTCTTTTTCTTTCTATTTTCCAGTTCTTCCCCTTTACTTTATTAGATAGGGGCGGAGAATATCACTATATCAATAATAAGAAAAAAATAGCAATTCAGTTTCAAATGGTTTGCTTGGACCAACATGTTATCTATCAATAGGCGAGAAGAGACATGTTATTGGTTGTTTCGCTTATCTATTATGTTATGGACGACTTGGAGGCATCAAAGGAAGACCATCATCTCTATCCGGGTACGATCATAGCTTCATTCATTCGTTGAACCTTGGGGATAACCATTAGCATTGAGATCAATCACCACACAACCTTATCATACATACCACATTACATGACACGAGAGTACGTGCATGTTCAACACATACCTAAAGCGCCTACGTTCTACTTGCAGCTAATATAACCACAACCTAACTTGCACGAGATTCAATAACTAAATCTACTGGTAGTCTCAAGGAGACAACATCCTCCTAACATAGTTAGCACTAGTGACCAATCGAGTCATCGGTCCGGGGGAAGAAAAGGACCGTCTTTGAAAAAAAAAAGGAACAAAAACCAATGAGTATGACTAGTAGAGTATTTTTTTAAATAATCTCCTCGAAGAGAAATTTATTAATTAAAGAAAAAAACACAATATGTAGAAGGTTACAAATGTAAAAACAACCGCAAGGGTGAAAAAGAAAACACAAATCATTAGAACCTATAAAAAAGTCTCCCTTATTTCATCTAGTGCGTAGTTTCCAAGGAACCTGCAGATTATGTCCCAAAGCGTTAACCAATAACATAGAGTCACTTTCAATCTAGAGAGAACTCCAACCATGTTGGATAGCTTACTCCATTGCAAAAATAGCACCATTGAATTCAGAAACTACTGAAGTTGAGACACCAACATTGATAAAGAAGCAGCCTATAATGAAACCTCAGGAGTGTCTGAAGATACCTCCACAACCTGCAATACCAGGATTACCTAGAGCACACCCATCAGTGTTAATTAACTTTAGTCCGATTAACAAGGGGGGATGCCAAAAAACCTGCTTGATATTCAGAGCTTTCTTAGGATTAGCTGCAACCCTGAAGAAGTGAAGAATTCTGAGATGACGAACATCTGAACCTATGGTACTAGTGATAAGACTACTAGTAGAGTATTGTGATTAATGAGACTACTTGGCTTTACTACCTTTGTTTCTACTCTTTTTCTTGTTGTGGTACATCATTACACTGATCTATTTTTTTTGTTAGTAATTAAGCTTGGGTAAAGGGATCCCAAATCAGACAATAAGGCCAGCAATCTCACATATCGGTGTATCATAGAGGAGTCCCACCTCTACACACCTATGTAGGAGTCCTCACATTGCAATATCTTACTAAAACCATAATAGGAAACCTACATAATTTAAAGAACTAAAATTCACCTACCACTACTTCTTTCTTTTTTATTTTTAGTCTCCCTTTCACCTCATTGCTAAGTCACTCATTACAAAGATGCAACTATTGGGTATATAGGGAATGAGTAGATGTATTAAAATTGAAATCTTTTGAAGTATTTAGTTATTTATTTGTTTCTAAAAATTTTACACCATAAAAAGGTAGCTAAAGTAAAAAATTTGGCTGAAGAATGTGGGTTCTTAGGAATATTTTCAGGAACCCCTCCTAACTTTATACACTAGTATTAATGAATATAGTCAAATTGAGTATCGATGTACGACTTAGTTAATTAGATATTTTATTTCTATTATAATTTTTTTTAATAAAAACTTGGGTGTTACTGATTTGAAGGATTTTACCCTTAATTATGATTAATGAGATCCAACCTTGCATTAGTTAGCATCTTCTATTATATTTCTTTGTTTATTGATATTATTTTGTATAAGACAAAGGAGGATAAGAAGGAATAGGAAATATTGAAAATATTTTAAAAAATTATCTTCCTAAATTTACTATTTAATTATTTTCATGTTCCTTAGATACGTTTTCTGTAAAATTGTTGTTTGGTTGTACGTTTTAATACAATTGGGTGAAGGGCAAACTACTGTAAAGTAAAAATCGCCACAACAAAAGAAACAAAACTTTTTTTGTGTCACAATTTCAAATAATGATTAATTATATGTTCCTAAATAATGTTTACCAAATTACACTAATCATTTTTACACTCTGCTTACACTCGCATGTAGGCACTTATGAAGATGATCCAAAGGTGTTTTTTTTTTTTCTTTTTTCTTTCTTTTTTTTTTAATGAGGATGATCTCATATTTATATTATCCTCATAGTAAGCTATATATTTATATTATCCTCATAGTAAGCTATAACATTATAAAAATTTGAACATTGTCATATGTTTGTTGAAAATTAATGGTACTATCCATGGTTCAAAAAGAATAAAATTTTAATCATCATTTGATGGGGTTAAATGTTCAGGCAATGATGATCTACATGATGATGATAACATCTTCACAGAAAATCAACCCCTAGCTAGATGATTTCCATGCTTGCCCCATTGGCAGTTGTAAACAAATTTAATGTAATCTTTTTGGCCAAATCTAACTGCATCCTTTGCTTCTCAAAACGCCCCCAACTTTTTTTTAAGGGGCCAAAAAATATCTACCTCCAAGTTCCATCACATTTTGTCTTTATTGATATGTTATTTACTTACACTCTATTTACACTGGCATGTGGAGTCCAAATGGAAATGATTCGAGGGTTATTTTTTTATTTATGAGGATTGTATAAACATCACATAAATCATTCTTACAATAATTCACATCGTTCTAAATTTTAAACTAGGACATATAAAGTTGATTAAATTTTAATCTAAAACATCTATTTTTCCATTAGATTCCACTCAATTTTTAGTGGGGTTATAATTTTTAGTGTGTAGATCTTTCTCCATCACAAACAAAAAAAGTAACCCTTTGATCATCCATATGTGTCTCCTATAGACCAATGTTTACAAGGTATAAGAATAAGTGGAGTATGATTAGAGGAATAAATGTATGGAAGTAACTTCCTTTTTGTTTTGGCTCCCTTCTAAGTGGTGAGAGTTTTGAAAAGAAAGGGGTGCAATGAGATTTGGTCAATCAGTCTTTCTCTCTCAATTCACACTATTTCAGTTTCTGCTCGAGTTGTGCCCTTAGAGAAAAATTTTAGCTCGCCATTGGGGGCCATTAAAGTACAATAAATCTTCTCTAAGTGATGTGGGACTACAAATTATGTACAATCTCCTACCCTCACATATGGACGTAATAGAAGGCTCAATTTACAAAATAGAGGTCGAGTGATCGATTCTCCTAATGGCCACTCCTACAATAAGATTTTAACCGGTTGTGTGTGGATAGGGAGGTCTGCACACACCCTAGGGACTAGTCGGATGCTCTAAGAGACCCGGATACTCTAGATCTAAAAACAAAGCTCAATTCAACACCAATGGGCTTTATAGGCATATTGGTCTTTATATTTTAATTGTTGAAACAATTGAATTCTTTGTCGAAAAATGCAATGAAAAGATGCTCTTATTTCTTTTTTCTTACCTTTTTAATTTTTTGAAAGAAAAAGCTACAATCATTATTATGTCTACCTTTAATCACTTACTTACTCTTGTAGAAGCGACACCAAAAGGAATTCATAAGATAATGAATATAAAAGGTCTTACTTTGGAACATATAAAAAGCCATCTACAGGTATCAAGAGAAATTAAACTATTTGGCTCCTAATATTTCATGGGTTATTTTTCTCTAATAATCTTTTTGGTTTTACTTTTCCTTTTTTGTAACTTTCTTTTATGATCATATTGTATCTTTCAGGTGTATAGGAACAGTATAAATTATGGTGTGAAGAAAGGTATGGTGTTAATTTTTTAGAAAAGCTCGTCATATATACCGCATAGGCAACTCATAAGGGCCACTTTATTTTAGATTCAATAATAGTTGATTGAATTTATTGTGTATTTTAATAAGGGCTATCATCTTTTGATCAAACAATAAAAAAGGGATTTTCTGTTGTTTAACACTTTCTTTCCTAGTCCCACAATCTAACAAATTTTTCCACCACCTTATTCAGTACATTCAAACTCATTCTACTCTAACATTCCAAACATTAAATCTCATATTTGGGAGTCTTATATAATATGAAATATATATGAATAAATAAATAAATTAGTTATGCATGTCTGACTTTGTTAGTCCAGACAATACACTGTTTATTCAATTTTTTCATAGAAAGACTTTTGTTTGGTTGTTTGCTAGATTTAAATATGAGTTGGTCTTTTAAAATAAGTCAAAAACATTTGACTTGATCGTAGTATCCCTTAACAAGAGTTCTTAAAATCACCAGGTAACCCTTAATTTAGGTAGCCGTTATCCGAAAAATATCACAAGCCTTTTAGAATTCGCATTTAATGCAAACCTATATGTATAAAGCCCATTTTGCTAAAAAAAGAAAAAATCATGTTTTTCTTATTTTATCTTTTCAACTAAAATATCTAAATGTCTACCAAAAAATATTTTTTTAAACTATTTGATTTTAGTTTTAAAAGTTCTCCTTCCAAAAGTACGACATAAAGTTTTTGAATATCCTAAGGAGAAAATATTGTCTAAGAAGTTGATGTTTGAATAATTTTTCAGATAGATCTAAAAGCATGACAATTAGAAGCGAAAAAAGTAGTCATTGAGGCATTGCATTAAGTGAAAGATTAATTTTTGTGACATTTTGTCAATAATGGCATGAATTTTCAGCTAAAGATGGTTTCACGCCTGAATATGTTAATGGCTCTTTGATACAACCAGTATTCTCTCAACAACCACTTATTTCAAACGCTATTCGTTCTCCAAGGTAAGTAATTAAATATCTCTCTCTTTTCATGCGTGTCACGATCAATATCAACTAATATGAGTATTTTTCTTTATACAAGATAGATACAATCTCTATATGGACCCACATTTAGATGACTCAATCGTTGCTTTTTGTAAGGACGATTTCTCGACATTTAGATAATCCTCATCGAAAATCACATCGTGTTATAACTTTTAACACCTTCAAAACTTGCTTCAAATTAATAACCATTAACAGGATAACTTTAGTAAGCTTAAAATTTCAATCCAATTTTAACTGTGTGACCCATTTGCGAATAACCTATCCATGACCCACTGCATAGATGAGTTGATCTAGATTCTAATTCTTTTTTTCTTGTAAGAATGGTTTATATTAAAAAAAAATTAAAATTAGAAAATCAACCCATATCCAAACTTTTTTTGAGATTAAGTAATATAATTTAGTTTAGAATTTTGAGTTATTTAAGTGCTTAAATTTGCTAAATGTCACACGGATCCGTTTAATAATGAATAATACAATTTCTTTCGTTTATACACTTAGCTAGCCGAAAAAATTAGGACCTCTATTTCCTTCTACACATCCTGGGCTGGATCTGAGATTTTAGTAGGGTGTCAACGGGACGGTTTTGGATCGGAACCTAAAGGTTCCAGATCTGGTCCCGTTAAAATAAAGCGGTTCCGGATCCTTTAAGTTCCGGTACCGGAACCTCAATTGGTGGTTCCGGATCCGGTACCGCTAGGATCCGCGGGTACCCGCGGGTACCCGATACCCGTTTTTAATTATTATTTTTTAATTTTTTTTCACATAAAACTTATTTGTATTTTGTATTTTCGTATTTTATTTAATTATAAAATTTATTTTATCATGAAATTTGTTATATAATAGTCATTGGTTTCTTTTTTAATTAAAAAAAGTTAAAAAAATTTAAAAAATTATTATATAATAGTAAATTAAACTATAAAATTATAAAATTTATACGGAACCGGGTACTCGCGGATACCCATTGGGTGAATCCGAAATTAAACGGATCCAAAACGGGTAGATCCGAAATGGATCCGAAATTTATCGGATCCACAAAATGAGGTCCCGGAACCGCAAAAAAACGGTTCCAGTATCGGTTCGGTTCCGGGTACTTTGGTACCCATTGACACCCCTAGATTTTAGTGTCTCAAAGTAAAATCATGAAATGGGGCTCCCAACAAACTATACTATAGGAAATTGACTTACCTACTTACGATGAGCTCTTATCATAATTATAAGTTTCTATTTTTAATTAACAAGAAAAAAGAAATGGGAAGGATTCCCAAACAACTAATAGTATGATAATAAACTAACTCATGCTAGTATATGTACATAAATATATAGAGAGTAACATATAATTTTGGGGGACCTCAAAATTTGGGGACACTATGCGGTTGCTTATGTCGCATATGCTCAGATCCGACTCTGACACTTCTCACTAATAAGTTTAGCAAACCATAAATTAAAGTAAAATATTTAGAATACTTTCATCTATGTCCCCTAAAACATGACGGAAATGCTAGAGTCACAGCAAATTCCTACAGAAGGCTAATCCGACAGTCAATATGTTTCACATACCCTCGTAATTCACACCCAATCTCAAAGCGATATGAATCTCACCGTAAATTGTGCCTTCTATACTAAATTTTGTAGCTTTTTCTGTAACCCTAGCAGTGCCGAAAACATAAACATGAATCCAAAAATGCTTGTGCAACCCATTACTATATTATAACTAAACTGATCATAAATATTCAATTCAAACATATGAAATTTGGTTGTTGATATCAAATTTTTCATCTCTAGTTTTGTTAGAAACGATGAATGGGTTGGTGTGGAAAAAAATGGAGCAATGATAGATGAAAGAAAATGGCCTCATCCTTATGAGATGGTGGCCAATGGAAATTCAAGAAAGATCAATCTGGTGCAAGTCCCTGAGAACACAGAGTTCATTGGTAGTAGTTCAGACCCATTTGCGCTCAAAATCTCGACTACCTCAAAGAAATTGAGTAATCCTATATATTCAACTAATAGTGGTATTCCATATGAAATTCAACCACAATTTCTGCATCAGGTAAACAACTTCTTCTAAGGAATATTTAGGTCTGATTGAATCTTTTTTATCATTTACTTTTTGAATTAAAGAAGTTATCTTCATCTCAACAGCCAAAGATCCAAGATCTGAACTATAATAACAATGAGAATGAGGAGCAGATGAGGGAGAGTATTGGAATTGCTCATTATCTGAGATCAAGTCCAATTGAGGAACCAAACATGATGAACAATTTCGATTTGAACTACATGAACAATGGGAATTAGGAGGAGGAGAATACTGGAACTAAAACTCGCTCTATGAAATCGGCTCAAATTGAAAATTTAGATGGTAAACTTCTGAATTTGAAAAATGATGTTACTATTTTGGGATTCCAGCGTAGAGACAATTATGTTGCAATCAAATCAGATGTGGAGAATTTGATATTTCTGGTTTTAAACTCAAGAATCTTTGTTTTATTTTATTTTTTAAAACTTTTAAGGTACCTAATACATCATACTTTTTAAGTGTTTGCCAACACCCAACAACTTAATATAAATATAGTTAATACTTTTTAAATGCTCAGGTATTCTTTTCAAGAGATGTGCTATTTTTCATTATTATTTTCTCTTTATAAGAGCATCTCCAATGCTAATGTGAATGTGGTAAAAATAAGACTGCCACGTAGGATAAATAGACATTCTTTTTAAAAACCTTCTCCAATGTTAATGTAAAAAAAGTATGTGATGATGATGTAGCAGTAGTTATTCTGCTAGACATTGTGAAGTAGAATGTTTATTTCTAGACATTCATCTTCACAATGTCTTACGGTCCATATCAGCAAATTTTTTTCTCTCCAAAATTTTTAGTTATTTTTTAAACATAATAAGTTTGACCAATTGAAAAATTAAGTATCATATAAGTTAAAAAGTCATCCCAAGACATTTGTATTGGAGATGCATTTTTTTCAATAATGTCTATTGTGAAAATTTTATTGCCACGGAGATTAGACATTGTCTAATAAGATATGCCATGTAGATAAGACATTATCTTATAAGACTTTTGCATTGGAGATGCTCTAAATATCTTGTATTTTAAAGATCTTTAAACTATCATCCACTTCTCTCTCTCTCTCTCTCTCTTCTTTTCTTTATCTATATCTAAACTCTCATCCACTTATCTCCCTTCTTCCCTTTTATCCATCTCTACCATATAGAAGGAAAACCTAAGGAAAACCTAAGAGAGTGGGAGAGAAAATGGAGAGAGTGGGAGACAGCTAGAGGTGTAGAAATACCTCACTCTCCACAGATTGATTATTATAAAACAATCTGTATAACCAGGACCCATACCTAAAGAACAACGAACATATAATTTGTGAGAGTTTTGGCAAATTTGTGAAATCAAAGACTTTTGGTTTCGAAAGCAGGCTATCAGTATGAAAGAAAGTTGCTGGTTTCGAAAGCACTTTGTAGAAAAACCAATATATGATTTTGGTTTCGAAACAAGTACTGTCGCAGGTTGAACAGTTTTGAGGCGGTGGACGATTTTAGGTGGTGTTTGAGATCTTTTGAGATTAGAAAACTTCTTTTTGTACATGAGATTGATGAAATCAGTAAATAAGGAGGTCGTAGGTCATTCCAAAGGGGGTGATCATAGAGAGAGGTAAAAGCCAAATTTAAAGATTGGTGTTCCTAAAGCTTAAGGAGAGGTAAACCTAGGATTTTTGTCTTCTTGTGTGCTTCTTGTGAGTTAAGGATGATGTTTTGAGAAATGAGAGATCTATGTAATCATCTTCATTATGTTAATTGAATTGATCGTGCTTTTGTTTTAGGTTTTTACTCGAGTTTAGGGTTTTCCTCGTAAATCTTGTGCCTTATGTATTTAGTTTTTTAGTTCATCTTATTTTACTATTTTTGTTTCATCTTTCTACGTAACGATTGTTGGGTTGGGGCTAAAAATCCTTACATAATCAACAAGAAAATAATAGAGAAAGATATGAGAAACACACCATAATACCAGATATGCATGGTTAACCACTTTAAGGGCTACGTCCAAAGGCCAAAAACAAACACTTTACTTAGATGGAAGAGATTACAAAGTAACCACACCACTCAATCGCTCACAAAATCACTCTATATCTCATAAACTTTATGTATCGAGCTTCTCTTAGCTTCTCTTGCACATCTCATACCCTAGGTTTAACCTTGGACACCCAAATTTATAGTAATACATGGAAACCCATGAAGTAGGCAGTTCTTTAACCTAATTAGAAGCTTCATTCATGCAAGTCCACCGCTAAAATCCCATAAAAGTAGTCGGCTCGTGTAAGGGATTGGTCGATCAGTTTCCACAACCAACCTGCCGATTTTACACACTTTATGACAATGTCTCTAAAATCTTAACAATGAGGAAAGTGTAAGAAAGAAAGAGATGCATGCGAGAGAGTGAGGTAGAAAAATGTAGCTAGGGAAAGAATGAGAAAGAGAGGGAGAGAAAGTGATCTATTAAGTTATTGGCCATCTAACTCAAAACAAATGGATGTGTTATTGGGTGACGTGGAGCAAGTGTGACATTTAGGCCTTTCACGTGTGGTCTGCTCTGATATCATATTAAGTTAGTAGGCATCCAACTCAAAACTAATTGGCAATGAGTAGAGAGGCCCAATATATATATGGGGTTGCAAGGCTTTCATGTTCCCATGTGGGACTATTCTCAATACGCCCTTTCACTTGTGACGTTATTTTGAGTCTGACATGCTGTCACACCCCGATTTTCGGTACTCTAAATCCGACCCGATTCGCCGAGTCCGAAAACCAAGGCGTGATTAGTGTAATAGAAGTGTAAGTAAAAATAATAAATAAAACCCATTTGCTTTACTTTTGAAATACAATGAATTTAATACATTTAGATAATGATCTACTTTAGTCAACCTTGGTTACCTTAAGTGTTAGGTCCATGAGTTCACTCATGTCATACTTGTCGAATTTCGTGTCAAAGGTAAACTCAAGATGGTCAATGTAACTTGAGTTAGAGTTAGTGAGTCATTCGGTTCGTTGCGAAGCAAAGACTCCAAGAAGCTCAACTCACCACCAGAACTCATCTTAGGATGGTAAGTGACTTAGAAACTCAATACCATAGGTGGTTAGTTCATATTAGATCATATGAGAAAGTACGGAATGGAAAAAGATGTCTAAACCCCTTAAAAATAGTGTTTGGAAGAATGCTGTCAGAAAACTACGCTTTTAAGGAAAACTGTGACCATTTGTACTGTGGCCAAAAGTTGGTTTCGAAACCAACAGCCTTGGTTTCGAAACCAAAGTTGAAAAT
>MVGT01000494.1:33985-56451 GCA_002174775.1 Macleaya cordata | reverse complement strand
TTAAATGTTTTAATGATGATCCCTTGGTTAATGGATTCGTAATTATAAGCTACAACTTTTATAT
Source organism: Macleaya cordata (assembly GCA_002174775.1). NCBI lineage: Eukaryota > Viridiplantae > Streptophyta > Magnoliopsida > Ranunculales > Papaveraceae > Macleaya > Macleaya cordata. The sequence goes on along the minus strand of MVGT01000494.1, from coordinate 56,387 downwards.
TCTAAAGACACCTATGTTTCTGAATCTCTCTCTTAAGAAAAAGTATATAGTCTATTATAATTCTTTACTCCTTGAAAGAGATGACTGTTGCGACACATTAAACTCTCAGCGACTTGGCAACACCGTCAACAAACCCAAGTCTTGAGATAAGTTTCACAACCATAATTATAAGTTGTGGCCTCAAGTTTGCCACAAAGTCAATCCTTATTCATTCTTAATGACACAATAATAGATTGCCATAACTTTCATAATCCCTTCTCATTCTTATAAGTACATAACCAAAGGTACATCCTATGATCAGGGTAAACATTAGGCTTCCTAAAGCCTCATTATATGAAAATTTCTTCCATGTGCTTACACTCGCTATCATTATTTTATAATAGGGGTGTTACCAGCTGAATTTACTGAATTTCTCTAAATCTTTTCAGATATTTCTCTTCTGAGACTACTTTACGATTATTGTATTTAGTTTCAGAATATTTCAATTCCAAATAATAGGGGTGTAACATACTAAGCGTTCATTCATAACATATGTTCTGATGTTTAGCAAATAGTATCATTACAATTTCACCTTTCGGCTAAAATTGTGACATACCAAGTGCTCTCGTAAATAATAACTCTCTCCACTACACTATGTGGGTGGCTTACGTAATCATAATTCAAGATAATGTATACTTAATGATGAACTAATAGTATCATCGTGGTTTTGCCTTTGGGCAAAAACCGTGACATACAAAATGCTCACTCATAGTATATCCTAAGGTGGGGCTAAAAATGAGTCAATTACATTACAACATTTCATAATTATCACAAATCACGATTCGTCTTCGAACGAATCCTCGACTGATAATTAATTAAAAAACGTAACTGATGACATTTTCGCTAATTTAGTTGTGCACTAAGTTACAGTAATATAAACTAAATATATATAAGTTTTTCATTCACCATGGGTTACTTTGGTAACCTCCATACTGGTTAAACTTATAACAAACTCTTGTTCATAAAGATGACATATGCATGCAAGACTAAATCACAAATAAAGTCAAAATAAAGCTGAAACAATAATCAACTAATTAGACCCTAATGCATAAATGTACAAACATTAATATATGTTAAGCAAAATTATGTCAAATCTATCATATTATGATTTCAATACATCCGGCTCGAGAAAACATTCAAACTGAGCTCTTACAGCTCAAAAAATAGACATTAGATGAGCCCAGAATCACATAAAAACTATAGACAGTTGTAGTGGCCAAATCTGTAGTACACCTCAAAAGCCCACAGGCCAAAGCATTGGACCCTTCGACCAGGCCCAGAGGCCCATTGGGCCACGCCCCGCCTCTTTGGCCAAATCACGAATAGCGGCCAGAGTTTGACAAGTTCAAATAAGAGGACTTAGTCTACGCATGACTCTTCAACCGCCATAAGATCTTCTTAGGATTTGGGGAGAAAATCACGAGATCCCAGGAAGACTTATCTGCATCATCTCCTATAAAAGGAGGGGGCGCAAGGAAAGAGGACATTCGGGAGGAAACACACACAAACTCTCTCTGACTCTCTAAAAAAACTCTCTGCAACTCGAGAGCATCCACAATCCATCGCATAGTCAATTTCCCCCGGAGAGAATACATCATCAAGTAAAAGACTCAACGACTAAAATCTCGTCTTCTACCACATTCGACCACGATCTACTAGAATAGGTAATACAGATCCATTCTTCTCCTTTAATTTTCTGTTTAATTTATTTTCCTAAACAAAACTGACTTGACCGTCGGAGACTCTTAGGCCGGCACTACCCCGGCGCCAAGGAATCTTCACGATCATTCTATTTTTCTTCCTGTGCAGATTGTGGTACCGAGTTAAAAAATCATTTGTGGAATCTACGGTCTACAGTTTGGCGCCCACTTTGGGGCCTCGACAATTATAATCCAGGGAGGAAATCTAGTCACAAAAATCAATCAATAGAGCTTGCGGCCTGACCATGGCTGGACAACTAGAAGAAGGTGAAGTCGACGTCAACACACAAATCAACACACACATTGCTCAACCAACGAACCCTACCATTGCAAGATTGCTCAGCCTTGAAGCAGAAAATGCAGCCATAAGAGAAGAAAATCAGGCACTTCATGAAAGGTTGGGCTCACCACTGGCTCTGATCACACCACAATCAGGGCAGTCCCAAGTCCGATTCAAATAGCCAGCCAATCTAATGCAACCGTTAGAACGAACTCACGCTGGGTAGTCTGGTCACCAACAAGAGCAGTCTATAATCGACGTCGAGACACGGACGACTGAAACATACCCGCAACAGACGATCATGGCCGAAACAGCCACCAGGGCTAGAAGCACCATAGTCGACCATAGTCAGCGGTCGACACAGGTCGGTCAGTCGAATCATATAGCTGAAACTGGAGAGGCACTCGGCAGTCGACACCTACAGTCGATTGGAGGGATGCATGACCGCGACATCGCCTTGAGGCTGGCCCAAATAGAAGCCCTCGTCAGTAGAATCCTAGGTGTTCCCGCTCTGATTATGAAGAGCCTGCCAATTAGTTATGCCGATTCACCTTTTGTCAATGAGATCGCCCTAGTCGAAATGCCGAGGAAGTTCAGTCTACCAAGCATGAAGCTCTACGACGGCACGACAGATCCAGATGATCATATTGCCCTGTATAAGTAACGGATGTTTACTGCAGCCATTCCAAGGGACCTCTGTGAAGCATGCATGTGCAAGGGGTTCGGATCAAGCCTGATAGGCCCGACTATGCAATGGTATACCAATCTAACTAATAATTCTATCTCTTCCTTTGCTCAACTCACAGATATTTTTGTCGAGCATTTTGCTAGCAACAGGAAACTGGAGAAGCACTCGGATGACCTCTACCGAATCAAGCAAAAAAAAGGTGAAAGGCTTCGAGACTATGTCGGACGGTTCAACAGAGAAAAAGTCACCATCCCTTCTTGCAATATCGACATAGCCATCACAGCCTTCAGGAAAGGTCTACTTTCAGACTCTAACTTCTACAAAGAGTTGACAAAGTACCCATGCAGAACGATGGAGGACGTGCTGGCCAAGGCATGGGCTCTGATAAAGTGGGAAGAAGATGAAGTAAACAGATCTTATGCTAGGACAGAGGTCAACGGTAGAAACAGTAGGAAAGACGACAGAGCAGAGCTTTACTAAACAGGGGATGACGGCATCCGCGGGCTACAGATGACAGCACATGAAAATGCGATATTATCTTTCAGCTTAAACTTATTTCATTTCATTTTTTCTAAGTACTTTACTGACTTAAGCATCGGAGGGCCGACGGCAGTGCCATCGGCCACCCTACCCTTGCAATTGCAGATCAGTCATCGATCACACTCAACAAGGAAAGTACCACCGGCTCAAGCTACCATCTGAAATCAGTAAGGATACTCTCAAACATAGGTATTATCTCACTTGACACAACATTCGAAAATTGAAGAATAAAGGAGATATCGCACTCGACACCGGACTGTAAATGATGGAAGAGATTTTTGCTTTATAAAATGAGCAGTCGGCAAAATGTATTGTGTACATCCAAATTATTAAGTAGATTATAAGACTCTTGGTTATCCTAACAATGTAAAGGTTGAGCATTCGACAGAAGTGGGTTATCAAATGTGTGGTCACAGTCGATAAGGTAAAAAAAATAATTCAATGTACAAGTTAGTAAAGTCAGTCGCACTCGATCACTTGAGATGCTCGACAACTACATTTCTATTGTACGATAAGTAATGAAATGAAACGACTCCCTCTTCTTTGTAAAAACGCTAAGTGAAGAAGAAAAGAAATGGCGCCTTCCTATTTAAAAGCACGTCTTTAAAGTGGGGGACACGTGTGAAGGTTACTCTAGGCGTGCTTTATGAAAAGTCGCCTTCACAGTCTGGCAACGAGCAGTTTCGCATGCCTCGATCCCAAGACGAATGGTGGAGTGCCACGTGTTGAAGTATCGAACGATCACCACCTTTCTAGACTCTTTACTTTCAAGTTGTGATAGATCTCTCATTTGACCTCATTGGTCGGATGCTTCCGAGCACCACGTGCCTAAAGCTACAGTCGACATCCTATGTCGACTGCTTCCAGGCTCCATGTGCCTAAGTTACAGTCGACATCCTAGGTCGATTGCTATTAGGTACCACGTGCCTAAAGTTACAGTCGACATTCTACGTCGACTGCTTCCAAGCACCACGTGCCTAAAGTTACAGTCGACATCTTACGTCGACTGCTTCCAAGCACCAAGTGCCTAAAGTTGCAATCGACATCCTACATCGACTGCAGCTAGGTCGACTGCTACCAGGCACCACGTGCCTAAAGTTGCAGTCGACATCCTACGTCGACTGCCTCCAGGCACCATGTGCCTAAAGTTGCAGTCGACATCCTACGTCGACTGCTTCCAGGCTCCATGTGCCTAAGTTAAAGTCGACATCCTAGGTCGACTGCTATCAGGCACCAAGTGCCAAGTACCTCTACGGTCCCCATGGTCGACCGTACCATAGCATCCTGATCGACCCTCACGGCAGACTAGTTCGGTCGACCTCATGGTCGATTTCTTCAGTCGACTTCTGTGGTCAACTGCTCTCATACATCTCAACCACCCATAGGGTCGATCGAGCATCACTCGCCAAGCTATGCAGTTGACTGCTCCAAACCTTTGGGCAAAGGACTTTTACTCAACCTCAATTGTCGATTGCCTCAAAATGTATGTCCAAGTGCTAACACAAACCTCATTGGTCGACTACTACTCTTTAACTCAAGGTCACTTGACTTAGAGAGTGGGGGACAAACTGTAGTAGCCAAATCTGTAGTACACCTCAAAAGCCCACAGGCCAAATCATTGGTCCCTTCGATCGGGCCCAGAAGCCCATTGGGCCACGCCCCGCCTCTTTAGCCAAATCACGAATACCGGCCAGAGTTTGACAAGTTCAAATAAGAGGACTTAGTCTACGCATGACTGAAAAAGGTATGAATTCGTCGTTTAATCTTTCACCTTTTTACAACCTTCAACCTACAAAACAAATGAGTAAAGAGGAAGTAAGGGTTATCGAATCCAAATCTAATTTAGATCAAATAAATAACAAAGATTATGCATATGCAAGGTTCAACATTTTTCTTTTTTTTTAAACAATTNAGTCTACGCATGACTCCTCAACCGCCATAAGATCTTCCTAGGATTTGGGGAGAAAATTTCGAGATCCCAGGAAGACTTATCTGCATCCCCTCCTATATAAGGAGGGGGCGCAAAGAGAGAGGACATTCGGGAGGAAACACACACACTCTCTCTCACTCTCTAAAAAAACTCTCTACAACTCGAGAGCATCCACGATCCATCGCATAGTCAATCTCCCCCGGAGAGAATACATCAAGTTAGAGACTCAACGACTAAGCTCTCGTCTTCTACCACACTCGGCCACGATCTACCAGAATAGGTGATACAGATCCATTCTTCTCCTTTAATTTTCTGTTTAATTTATTTTTCCAAATAAAACTGACTTGACCGTCGGAGAACCTTAAGCCGGCACCACCCTGGCGCCAAGGAATCTTCACGATCATTCTATTTTTCTTCCTGTGCAGATTGTCGGTGCCCAGTTCAAAAATTATTTGTGGAATCTACGATCTACAACAGTAAACTGGTTCCAATATCATTTTAATTTCAAAAATCAGGATCTAGTTCCAGTTCTATTTAGTTCCAATTAGGTCCAGTTCAGATTGGTACTAAATTAATTCCGATTCTATTAGACATTGGTCCACGTCAAGTTCTAGTTCCAAGTTTAGAACCGGTTCTGAAAATGGTTCCAAGTCAATTGGGTCGAATCTATAAATGATTTCAAATAATACAGTTGGGCCACATAAGGTTCGGTTCGGTTCTATTAAAGTGACTGGGTAGATTCAATTCATTGGTAAACCAGGTCAATACGTTCTCAGGATTTTTTTAAGTTGAATAAATCGGGTCCCTAAATTAATTAAGAACCCAAAATCATCGTCAATGACCAAAAAAACCAAAACTCGTCGGAAAACTCCATTAAATCCGGTAATCACCCATTAAATAACACCGAAAAACCGAACCCAGAAAATAGGTAAATCTGAAAACCTTTTCTCATTAGCAAAAGCTCCCTTCAATCTTTAATCAGAAATAGAAAAGAAGTTAAATAGGGTATTTAAAAAATTAAACCCTAACTCTGAAAACCCATATGAAACTGGTCAAGACCCGCAATCATTAATTTTATATGCAACAGTCGCACACTAAAAACAGTAAACAAACAGCCCACTTCCTTTCGATTAAATACATATATTATAATCCTCACCAAATCGGTAAAGCCTCTCACCAAATCAGTAAAACTGAAGTAAGGAGATTTATTAATTATGGTTAAATGCTATGGATGTATTGAAAACCTCTTTAACCTTACATCGAACAAAGGATGAAAAATTAGAACATGTAGGGTAGTCTGATCACTCTCATAAACGAGAAAGCATGTATCTTTGAACCAAAGGCTCTGATACCACATCTAAAACTATAATGTTCATGTAACAACAATAAGGCGGAAATAATACATGAACTAAGGATCTTGATAATCATGGTAACCACATTAATTTAAGTAAAGAGACTTACCTTACATCGCAGTTCCAAAATCATCTCGTAGCGTCGATGATGGTGGGGTGATCGTTTTACATCTCTACCCATAATACACCAAGAACTTGAGAGGTGAGTGTAAAACTGATGGATGGTTTTAGGCACTGGAATTTGGTGAGAGTAAGAACCTTAATCACCCATAATATACTTATATACTACCTATTCCATCATAGGTAGTGATTGGGCGTTTCCCTACACAACTTAATAAGATAGCCCTTAAATCTTACGGGCCTAAGGGATTAGATTTAGATAAAGCACGTAGTTTGCAAACTCAATAGATCATCATACTAGATTATGTGGGCTACAAATTCTTACAGGTGCCTTTTTAGGCTACCAGTACTACCTCTACACCTCTAGAATGTGGTTTATAAATTGCACCACAAAGATTACGTACGGCTATTTCTCTCATTTGTCTCTCATACATCATCTCTTTAATTGTAAAATGGTTCTAAATATCTAATGTTCTAGTCCTTGATCTTTTTTTACTAGTATTAGCTGTAGAGGGAGTAGTAGGGTCTACTTGTTCTTGGGGTGGAGTAACATTAACATCATCATGTAAAGGAGAATTGGTGGATCCATAACGATATATATAAAAAAATTAAATTAAAAATATAAATATCTCAACCAATGAACTAATTTGCTTGAGAATTAAGAGAATGACGCTTGAGAGTTGAGATCTTCAATTCTTGTTGATTCTTGATTTTAAAATCAACACCTTGAATTTTTGAAAATTTTCAACCCCTCGAAAAAATCACACTTGATAGCCCCTTGATTTTATGTTTTTGATTAAGTCAGAGAAGAGTATTGTAAGAGTTAGAGAGAATTAGGAGAGAAATTTTGAATTTTTGTGAGAAAAATAGGGTGTAGGAGGTTGGCATTTATATAAAAATGGGGTGGGGGTATACGCACATAACCAAAATGCCCCTGGATCTAGCTATTTTTTATTATTTGCAGGGGCATTTTGGTTAAAAATAAAAATTTAAAAACTAGCCATTAGTCGTGCAATAACCATGACGCGTCGTGCCGACCGTTAGGTACAGTAATAGTTATAAACGTGCTGCTGACCTTGCCCAAACTGTGTCGTATACGTGCCGCATGCCGTGCCATATGCATGTCGTGTGCCATACCACGCTCGTGTTCGTACCATGCCATACACATTCTCGTGTCGTGTCGCTGACCGTGTCGCATGTCGTACTGTGCTTATGTCGTGCTAATGCCGATAACGTATTGTGTCGTACTCATGCTAATGTGCTGAATAACAGTAATGCACGTCTGCTGATGCTAATGTGCCGAATAACAGTAATGCACGTTAGCAAACCCTCTACTGAATAATAGTGGTGCACGTTAGCAAACCCTTTTTAATGAATTTTAACATAAAAATGACTGTAACTTTTAAAATATAAATCGGATTTGAACAAAATTTATACCCTTGGAAAGCATATTTTAAGATCTTTAAAACAAGATTAAACATGAATATTAAATTCAAAAAAAACCTAGAAAAACCCATTTACGAAGCTATATAAAACCCAAATCCTATGCAAATTACAATTTGCACAGGTTTTTAACTATGTAAATGCAATTTTTGGTTTTTTTTTTATTATGCAATCGGTTTGTATAGAGGCTTAGAAAAATGTAGATTCTCAAAAGTATGCAAATTACAACTTACATATATAAATTATAATTTCCATAGGTTTTTAACTATACAAATGCAATTTCTGGGTTTTTTATGTATTACACAATCTGTTTGTGGAGAGGCTTAGAAAAGTGCAGAGGCTCAAAAGTATGTAAAATAGCCTATGCAAATTACAACTTGCATAATTTTTGAATTTCTTTTAATCATGCAATACATTTGCATAATTGAGATACAAAGGTTTTTCTTTTTGAATTTGATATTGTAGTCTGGTATACTTTTGAAGATCTTGAAAAATGATTTTCTAAAATATAAATTTTGTCAAAATTCGATTTATAGATTAAAAGTAATGGCATTTTGAATTTTAAAAAGTATTATTTTCTATTTTTTCCATGTCACCACTTTATACAAAATAAAAACAGTTAGAGTTTATGTTTTATATAGATAAGGGTAGTTTAGGTATGAAAATATGTTAGTTTTAAGACAAAAATAAAAACGTACAAAATGCTAAAAAAGAAGAACGGGACTTATAAAACAAAAAGTGTATGTCTTCTCCATATAACTAAATAGAAACTAGGGCTTCTAGGCCAATTTTGTGTTATTTCAAAGGATGAGTTAATGAGTCTCCAATGGATGGTTCATTTTTAGCAATGTCAAACCCACAACGTGCACCTTTGGGTGCCTTTCAAAAAGGAGTATGATATACATTTCTTTCTTCTTCTTTTTAATATCCACGTTAGTAGTTCACTACATGTTCCGCCTATTTTATTCTTACACTTTGCTTACACCGCTGGCAAGGCCACCAATTACGTGGAGATGGTCAAGATCTAAACAGGCACGGAATTGCAAAACTTAGGCCCAACGATTAAGAGTAATGGTAAAGAGAGATTTTTTTTTATAGTTTGTTTAGATGGAGGATTTTAAGTACGGATTTTGTGGGAATCAGGGATTTGGTAGAAAACTAGTTAGATTTATAACATAATTTCTAATTTGAATCAAAATTACGATTCAAAAATATCATAAACAATAACTTAAACATATGTTTTTACATAGGGTTAAACTCTACCTCAGTTTGATTCTAAAAACTATTTTTTTTATCATCACCTTGCTTTAGAAATTCTTCCCTTCAATTTTGACTTGAAAATCCAACTAAAATAATAACAAATAAAATGGGGAGAGAATATGGGAGAGAAAGAAACCAATTTTAGAGAGGGACAAAGATTTGGTGTAAGTTTTAAAACTAAAATGAAGAAGTATTATAATTTCTTTTATTCGAGTACTGTTGAGATTGTTATCACTGTTCAAATAGTAATTACTATACAAATAGTAACCAATTAGTTTAATCGAGCGAAAAAACAGTAACCAATTAGTTTAAAACATGTGTATACTGTAGCGGCAGTTGTACTGTAGCCCCACCACTCTGAAACACCATCATGGAAGCATGGTGCATGTAACTTGGATTGATTTCGGGACATCACCCCTCTCAATGCTCAACCTATATTATTATACATTGTACGTAAACTATATACAGTTTAATCTATAAAATAAAGGAGAATGGTACATAAGTTAGCTTACTAGGATAAATATTTGGTGGGTCAACAAACCCCCTCCTCCTTTACAAAGGTGTGGGTCAACAAAACCCCACACCCTAAAAAACCAAATTTAAGAGTGTGTCAACATAACCCCTCACACCCTAAAAACATCCTCTTATCTTCGAATCGATCTGACGGGTGCGACTTATTCAACCCATTCACTTTTGTAAATGACCAAAATAACTTTATATTCTTTTATAAAATATCAGATGTGTCACGTGGCCATAGTAATTTATTTACACCTGATTTACACTTGGCAGTGGAGTCGCGTGGAGTAGATCTAAGGGCGCATGTATGGGTGCACGCGAAGCTCGCATGGTGGCAACGCGCGTAGCGCATTTAGACATTCAACCCACGCGCGCGAAGCGCGTGTGAAGAGAATGGACAATTAATTTTTACGAGCTATTGAGTCGTGTTGTAGGCACGATGATATTGCTAGTAATTATATAAGCTCGAAAGAAAAGAAGGAATATGAATGGAATATTTTTGTAAAAGGAGTTTCATATTTTATTTTATTTTTTAAAAAAGGAGTCAGATATTTACACCCAATTATTTATTTGTTAAACCTAGCTACCTTATTCGTACACCCGCCTATGAAGCCCACATGGGATGAAATAAGGGCTGATTTTGTGTGAGTATGATATCCGAATTTTGAAACTTATTGAAATCTTAATCTTTATAAACTATCTATATATATTTGTGTTAAAACGAAATCAACTTTTAATTGTGTTAAAAGTTGTAGAAATATGATATGATTTTTTTTGTGTGGAAGATCTCTATGATTATGAGATCATTCTCAATTCATATGCTCATTAACAATATTCTCTATGTGGTTGTTGGTGCTCAAGGGCAGACCCATGAGAGAGCTATCCCGGCTATAGCGCCGGGTAGATTTTAGAAAAATATTACTTTATATATATCAAAAGTATTATTTGTACAAAAAGTTAAGAAACCCCTTGGGTCCACATGGATAAAATTCAATTGCTGATTTTTTTGTCATCATGCTAGTTGGTTGAATAAAATTTGGTGTTTATTTATTTGTGGCCTAAATTTTTCTTCTTCACTTCAACCAAAATTTAACATGGATTTCTTAAGATGACCAAAATCCAAATGACTTCATATTAGCCCCATCCAATATGAATTATTCTTGGATCTGCCCTTGTTGGTGCCTCTCTTATCCCCTTGTTTGTACTAGTTGTTTTGCATAGCCCAACCACAAAAAAGAAATCATCCTTATAATAAGTTGGGTGTAACAAGAAAAAAAATTGGTTATAAATGTCTTGTAAAGTCAACATACGGTTGAAGTTCCTAAATCATCCACAAGTCGAAGAATTATTGATAACCATGCTTAAAAAATTATAGTAATTAAAATTATAAAACAACTAAACTTTCTAATTATCTAATAAAAAATTAATTTTTTGTTTTTTCTATAACAAAAGCCCAATTCTTCTTTATGCACTCTAAAGCAGTAGTTTCGTATCCTAGTAGAAAATAAACTTGCATTTCTATCGTAGGCCCTGACATATCATTGTTCTTATACTCATAAGTTTCACTAATATGAATATTTTTGGATCATTAAACTGTAATAAAGTTTATCAATTAACAGAGCGAATCTGCTTAATTTCAAAAGATGACTTTATGAGTCCATTTTTAGCCAATGTCAAAACTTGACGTACGTGTTGGGTGCCTTTCAAAAAAGGAGTATGATATTATGGGAAAATTAGTCAAAAACCCCTACTTGAAACGTATTTTAGGATTTAGCCCAACAAACGTTTTTATTTAGTCTAATGCCCCTGGCTAACTGACTGAAACCTTCTCCGAGAGGGTTTCACTGAAACCCTCAGTCTATAAATTACACACACTGAAACCCTCAGAGGGGCCTTAGACTAAAAGAAGAAGTTTATTGGGCTAAATCCTAAAATATTTTTAAAGTAGGGGTTTTTGGTCAAAATCCCCTATTAATTTCCACCTGATTTTTTTTTGTTTTTTTACTATCTCCGTTACTAGTTCACTACATGTTTCACCTATTTTATTCTTACGCTTCACTTATACTGTACGTGGAGATGATCAAAAGCTATGAAGGCTTGCTTTCATTACGATCGATTAATCTAAACAGCCACGTAATTGCAAAACTTAGCCTAAAGATTAAGAGTAATACTCAAGTGAGATTTTTTTTGTAGGAATCACATAGATATGATCTATGGGCTGATTTTTGGTGAAGATGATATCCTCACCAAAAATTATATCGTTCTAAAACTTGAACCCTCTCAATATTACCATCTAAATTTTAATGGTGAAATGGTATGCTCAAAATTTTACCATGTAAATGAGGGAGTTAGATGTCTTAAAATGATATGATTTTTTGTGGTGGTGATCTATATGGTAAGAAAATTATCCTCGCAAAAAATCAGTCTTTGGATCGTCTCCATTTAGACCCTACAAGAAAAATCTTTCGAAAACTTCTTTTTGAAAAATCTCTCTATAGCATTACTCAAAGATTAATCCACTATAGAGTAAATTACATGAGTAAAATTTTCAAGACGATGTGAAGAAAGGTTTGAAACTTAGGAGGGGGTAGTTAATTGGGACTTCTGAGGATATCGATGAACATTTAAAGACTATGGACTTCGAGGGATTCTGACAGAGTCCATGGATATCTATAGACTTCATAAGACAATGTCCAATGATATCTACGGATTTCTAAGGACTTATCCTGACAAAGTCAACGGACATCTATGGACTCTTGTGGACTTATAAAGTTAAATAAAATAATTATTTTTAGTAAATAAACATCCAACAAAAAATAAAATAACTAATAATTATGTTTACTATATTTTTATTATTTTGTAATTTTTATCATAAATATAAAGTATTATAATTATTGTGATGACTGATAATTTTTAACCATTATTTATTAGTGGTGGTGGTGGTGGAGAGTTATTTATAACTAGGTATATCGTCGTGCCTCCGGCACGGTTCAATACCTCGTACTTAAGGTTTGCGAATTTTTTTTAAAAAAGGGTATTCCAGTCATTTAGCTCTTCATTTAAGTGGAATAAATATTGTGAAAATTAATTGTCCATTCTCCCCACCATCACCACCACCACCGGATCCACTCCACGCGACTCCACCGTTAAGTATATATCAGGTGTAAATAAATAACTATGGCCACGAGACACATCCGATATTTCGTAAAAGAGCATAAGGTTATTTTAGTCATTTACTATAGTCACGGGACACATCCGGTATTTCTCAAAAACCTTAAAGGGCCAATGATAAACTCGTCTATTTGCAAAAGTGAATGGGTTGAATAAGTCGCAGCCGTCGGATCGATTCACATTGCAGATGATGAAATCCCGACCGTCAGTTGTCTCTCTAACACAACACCATTCTCCTTTATTATATAGATTTTAATTATGATTATTCATTATTTATTATTATTAATTACTAAAAAGATTATTATTACTATTAATAAGATTATTATTATTATTGAAGTATAAATTATTATTATTATTATGATAATTAATAGTTAATAAATTTTAACCATAGTTATTAGTGGTGGTGGTGGTGGTATAGGGAGATAAATTATTTATGATTAATTAAAATTTTTAATAATGATTATTTATTATTTATTACTATAATTATTAATAAAATAATAATATTATTTTTATTATTAAAGTATAAATTATTATTGTGATAATTAGTAAATAATAATTTTTAATTATAATTATAATTAGGTTGCGGTGAAGAGAGAGGAGATCGAGAGAATGTCCACACAAATCCCATGTATACAGGATAGACATTGCAAGACAACTTTTCTTCTTAAAAACTCACAAAATGTCCACCAATGTTTATAAACTTCAATATCCATCATTTTGATGTCCACAATCACACACATGGGACTTCTGTAGATATTCTTTAATGTCTATAATTATAGACATGGAATTTTTGTGGACATTTCTAATGTCTATAACCACACACATTGAGCTTTTATGGACATTTCTAATATCCATAATCACATACCTCTAGATTTCATATGTCCATGAATGTCCACCAATATCTGACTAATCTTATAAAACCTCTCAAATATGAAAAGATGTGTCACTGTCGAGCCAATTAAAACCTCGATCGTGTGTGCTAACGGACCTAACATAGTGCCACGATCATCTGCGCACTATATAAACCTAGTATATATATGAACAAGAGTACAAAAGTACATGCTTTTAAGTTTTTGTCGATTAGAAGTTGTAGGCAGCTAAGTTGGATTTCAGTAGTGAATATGCACGATGCACCCTGATGATTTCACGTGCTATTCCTCAAATCCCTAACCCTAGCTTTTGCAAACAAAAACAAAAAAGAAATAAAGGAAAGATAAAAGACAAAAAGTCTCATGGGCCTACCCGGCTAGTTCCTTGCGCAAAAAACAAGAAAAATGGCATCCAAAAATTTCAGTGACTTGGACATTAAATTTGATTCTGAATCTCTACTACTCAAGACATGCAGTAACGCATCATATATACTATCCAAAGTTGTAAATGAATCTGCCCTGTTGAAAGTATGAAAGTCAACAGAAGTATTTTTGAATATTTTTAAACCATGGTATTTATCTATTCTAGAAGAGAAGTGATTAAATTATTATTAATATTTAACATTTATAAAATTATTAAAGTTCGATCAATTAATTTTTTCAACTACTCGATTTGTGTCATTTATCGGCTATCAATAAGCAGTATTCTTATCAAGCATCGCCCCCAACTTGTTATTGTCGTTTATAGCAGTGAATTACACCCTTTCTCATAAAGACCACTTACTTGAAGGAAAGCCATCTCCTTATTCATTTTCGGCTAAAAATGCTTTCCCGTTATCACTTTGCCCCGGAGAAAGTCTGGTAATATATACAGCTTAGTAACGAAAACCATAGTATAGGAGTGACGCTCCTGCTCTAAAACCTCGCGATCTCGCTTTAAACTACGTTTTGACGTTCTCATTTTGAAGCCATTTTTCAACTTGAGATATTTTTTAATTGACCGCTCCGACGCTCCTATTCCAGTTTTTGTTTCCACTCCCATTCCATGCTCTGGTTACTTAGATATAGAGTACACGATCAACGCCTCAAAATGATAAGCAAGAATTAAAGTTTTTAATAAAGACTCGTGTCAGGCCCCTACGAAGCTGTGAAGGGTGAAAGAAATTCACAACAATATGTATAAATTGCATGATGGAAAAGATAATTGAAGGGAGTTATTAGATGCTCCTCGCCAGGAAAATATTTATGGAGGTAAAGAAGTGTAACTACGTACCACTTCTAAATCCAATAGATATATCCTGTATCTTTTTATATACGAATCTGGATGGGCTTACAGCCTTATATATATAGGTTATGTGTATAGGCTCTTGTGGAGTCCACATAAAGTTGATCAAAGAGCTGAAATTTTGTGGGATGTTCTCCTCATCATGTAGATCAAATTCGCCACAAATCAGTTCATTATAAAACTCCTAGCCCCCATCAAACATTGACTCTTTTTCTCATCGTCTATTTTTCACCGTTAATTTTTAATCAACTTCTGATCAATTTTTGATGGGGTTAGAAATTTTAGAATGGATCGATTTTTGGTAAAGACAGTGAGAAAAACATCTTCATAAAACTTTAACCCTTAGATCAATTTCATATAGGCCCCACATGAACTTGTATATATAACCTGTACATATAAGACTGTAAGTCGATCAATTCTGATTATAGGTGATTCTTAATTCACTATTGATTTAAGCAAACATGACTATATGAGTTATTAGAGCATCTCCAATGCAATGTGGATGTTGTAAAATAAGACTGCCACATAGGAAAAATACACATCTTTCCATAAAAAACTCTTCAAATGCTAATGTGAACATACAATTTTAAGTTGAGTTGGCAATGAAATGCAATGCTATTGGTGGAATGGAAAGACACTAGTGTGAAAAACGAAGACATTGTGAAGTTGAATGTCTAAGAGCATCTCCAATGCAATGTGGATGTGGTAAAATAAGACTGCCACATAGAAAAAATACACATTTCTCAAAAAAAACTCCTCAAATATTAATGTGAAGACACACTTAAACTGAGTTGGCAATGGAATGGAATACTATTGGTGGAATGGATGTTAAAAACGAGGACATTGTAAAGTTGAATGTCTAGAATTTGAAAGAATTAGACATTCAACTTCACAATGTCCTCGTTTTTCACATCCATTCTACCAATAGTATTCCATTCCATTGCCAACTCAGTTTAAAAGTGTCTTCACATTAATATTTGAGGAGTTTTTTTTGAGAAATGTGTATTTTTTCTATGTGGCAGTCTTATTTTACCACATCCACATTGCATTGGAGATGCTCTAATTCTTTCAAATTCTAGACATTCAACTTCACAATGTCCTCGTTTTTCACATCCATTCTACCAATAGTATTCCATTCCATTGCCAACTCAGTTTAAAAGTGTGTCTTCACATTAATATTTGAGGAGTTTTTTTTGAGAAATGTGTATTTTTTCTATGTGGCAGTCTTATTTTACCACATCCACATTGCATTGGAGATGCTCTTATTATTATTATTATTAATCAGACCAATTTCTAGTCCATATCTCAATGTGGGTGATTTTTGAAGACCCACCAAAAAAAAAAAAAAAAATCCACGTTGCATAATGTGGTTAGAGAAGGAGCAAACTTTGTTACTCCATTAAATATCTCTAACAAAAATTAATGCTAGAGACTTCCAAAACTTGCCTAAAATTAGTTAGAGAGAACTAAATAATAAGTAGTCAAAGATTCAAAACCCAAAAAAGTTAATGAATTGCCACTATATTTACATACTTTTTTACACTTGAATTAAGTAGAGAGAGAAGTGAGAGAGACAAAAATTAAAATGAAGAATCCTCAGAAGTTGAAGAAGAAGCCCTAATCTTTTCAGTAACAGAAGCCAAAGACTTGAGATTAAACCTTACAATAGTATCAGCAAACAACTTTGTATCTTCGTCAGTATTCCCAGGTGGTACATCAACCACATATGATTCAATCACAACCGTCGATCTCCCATGCCCTAAATCATCATCATCATCATCATCAACATCATCGTAATTATTCTCATGAACTGTAATTGTTGACCTATAATTCACAAGTCGATGATCACCACCAACAATACTAAAACTCATAACATGAGATTCATCATCAAGCAAATCCAACCGTTCGATGCTTGACCCAGCTGGAAGACCTGAAACAATGCGCACCTCGCGTACACTACCAACCCCACCATCTCCTTTACTAAGCTTGCAACTCTTTATGAATCTTTTGTAAATTTGTGGTTCATCAAAACGTCGAATCACAGACCAAACTAGACCTAAAGGTGCATCAATGGTTTGGGTCAGACAAGAACCACACTGGGTCGGTGAGAGTTCATGGTTATGGTATCGACCCAACATTTCAAGTGTTCTAGGGTTTGTAAAATCAAGTTGTTGTTTCTGTTGTTTAGGGTTTGGAAATTGGAGCATTTTAAGTTTTTGAGAAGTAGTATTTGTTTGTTGAAACCTAGATAGGAGGAAGAGTGGGTTTATATACAGAATTTCTAGAGAGAGAAAGTTTAACTAAATATGGTAAGTGGTCAATTAGTGTTAACTGCTTAAAAGGGAAAATTCTTGGTGGTTTAATTTAGTTTTTGGCTTATCTATATCTCATTTCTCATCAGTCGGTGATTTGTATCTTGTTTCTCTCTCTTCTGTCTCTCTCTATCTCTTCTTCACTTTTTTAAGGTGTTTTTTGTCATGATCTTTTATGTTTACTTCATTGGTAAGTTTATACGGCTCTGGACACTGACTGATGCTGCATTTTGGAGTATGTCCACCTCTTCTTGGTGGTGTTTTTATCATGACAAGTCAGATGAAGAGAAAAACAAAGTTGAACTCTGATTCTGTACCACGGGATGTACGGCCCCAAGAGAACTTCCCATAGGAATGTGCTATTTGAAAACCAAGATATGGTGTTACAATTGTAACAACGGACTATGGGTCCATAGGGTTACACTTAAAGGGACTGTGCTATTTGAGCATTTAGATCGGGTGTTACCATTGTAATACCAGACTGTGAGATTCACATGGTTGCACTTTAAGAGTTGAAATTTTGTGAGGTTATTCTTCTCACTATGTATATCATCCTCACAAAAAATCAACCCATGTTAAAACTTCTAACTCCATTTTCAAGTAGTTCAGCCAACCGCCTACATCAACTCTCTGAAAATGAACTTCTTTTAAGTTATTATGGAATTCACTTAAGCTCCATTGATTTTTTGAGTTAACAATAAACCCTTACAAACACAACCCTAATTCTACACAAAAACTAGACACCTACACGAGGTTAGTTTTAATGGTCCTAAAGTACTTTATCCTACGTGCACAAGGATTAATGTGATTGAGTCCTACGCAAGAACTCAATGCACTAACTCACTTATCCAACACAAAGATATAGGTAATTTGAGTTCTAGACGAAAAGATGCCTCCGATTGAATCTTAATGATATCTCTTAGTTTCTTTAAAAAAAAAAAGAGTTCTAGACAAAAACTAAAATCACCAAAGTAATAAAGACAAGGAAGTTAACTAAAATAAAACTTCTACTAGTTTATGTTGGGTATGGTTTTTTAATAAAACGAAACGGAATTAAATTTTTAAACAAAAATTTCCATCTTCACGATCTTGTTTAGTATTGTTACATGAAATCTAAGAAGTTATAATAGTTACCTCGATCGCTTAAATCCAAATGTTGATCTTCTAAATGAATCCGAACTTCTACTGTAGGTGGCGTGTAACTTTGTGTTCGTTACTCGAACTTTCCTCTAGTATACCTCGTTTTGATAGGAAATTCGATTTCCTATAAGTATGTCTAAAATAGCCGAATCCTAATACGGGTAGTCAATTAGGATTTAGATGGACTCTCATGGACTCATGAAATTAGGGGGTGTGTGGTTGTGAACTTTGATGAAGTCCATAGAAATCCCATGTTGATAGTTGTGGACTTGATCAAAGTCCATAAAAGTCCAATGTTGGTGGTTGTAGATTTCATTAAAGTCCACAGAAGTCCCATGTTGGTGGTTGTGGACTTCAAAATGGTGGATTTGTAAGGTGATAGACTTCCATGACTTTTTTGAAGATTTATGAAGAAAAGTTGGGTTAGCCAAGTCCATCCAATATAGATGAGATTTACATGGACTTTCTCTCTCTTCTCTCTCCACTATAATAAATAATGATTAATTATTAATAAGTTATAATGATAATACTTTATTATTAATTATAATTATAATAAAAAATAATAATAATGATAATTATATTATATTTTTAATATTTAATATTTAATAAATAATAATTATTATTTTTAATAAAATATACAATTATATTATATTTTTATATTATAATCAAACTATTAATTATTAATTATAATTATTAAGTTTCATAATGATAATAATTTATACTTATTATAAAAATTATAAAAAAATAATAAAAATACTTATTAATAATAAATAAAGATAATTTAATAACTTATAATCATAATTAAATTAGTTAATATTTCTTTTGCTTTGGCACAAAAACCATAATAAGGCATGAACCTCAAGTAAAAAAAAAAAAAGACAATTTTATCTTTTTAAAAAATATTATTGGGATTAGCAGAAATACTAATAATATTTTATTTAATAAATATTAAAATTACTAGTATTAATATAGTCATCGTAATAATAAATATCAATAATTAAAAATTAAAAATTAATAATTAATAATTAATATTTACCTTTATTTATCAAGCCTACAGAAGTCTGTAGAAATCCGTGGACTCTATCATTACAAGTCCACGGAAGTCTGTAGACTTTGCAGTACAAGTCCGTAGACTTTGTCAGTACAAGTCCGTGGACTTTGCAGAACTCTGTAGAAGTCTATGGACTCTATAAGAATCCTTCGAAGTCCTTCATATTCAAGAGTCTGTGAAAGTCCGTAAAAGTTCTAATTGACTACCCCTGTAATTTTACTTCGAAAGGAGTCAAAACTCATTTTTTTGTCAGACGGGATTTCTAGGCGAGATTAGATTTTTGCTTTTTATTTCATTCCATAGAGGGAAATAGAGAAAGGGGCGGCTCGAGCATCAGTGTGGGTTAATGCCCTAGCCATCCCCTCTTATATAGATAAGAAAGGGACCTCTCTTTCCATTTTCTAGTTGTATTAGGTTAGGTCTTTGGATCCAATACTAATTAGCTAAAATAATACTTTAATTTCATTTCAGTATATAATCTCACATAATATTAAATAAATATTATTTAATTACAAATAAGTCCACTACATGTTTGTAACTGAATAATCTAAATAATGTAGAATTAAGAATAAACTCCTCCATTATTAATACTTACAATCTAAGTCCTTCCACTTAATTGATATCCACAAACACACTCCAGGACAGGTAACTTATTACAGTAAGCAAATTTGGGGTATTTACCTCTTTAGTCCTTGCCCACAATTAGTACTACTACTTATATTTTTCTAATTATTGTTTGAACAATTCAAACAACTGGCCAATATTAGATAATTAATTTTGTATAATGATATAAGAAAATATTTAAAATGTGGATGCCTTGTTGAACTAGAATTAATAATTCCACTAAGTAATCATAACCATCCATTCACTGCAAAAAATTTGATCCCGCTTACGTTGTGTGACCTCACTGAGTGGTGAAAAAAATGAAGAGAGTTAGCATATGGCGTATTTTATTCTCAGGATTTAGAACTAATTGTCATTAGTAATTACTAGATTATTCTGTTTTGCTATTTTACTAAGAAAATAATCTAAGTGACCAATTCAATATATTTAGAGAATGGATAGGCTTTATATGTACAGGCTCATGTGGGGACCACATAACATTGATCTAAAGGCTGAGGTTTTGTGAGGATGTTCTCCTCACCATCTAGATCATCTTCACAAAAAATCAGTCAATTCTAAAACTTTTAGCCCCATAAAAAATTTGATCAGAAGTTGATTAAAAATTAATGGAGAATAATGAACGATGAGAAAAAGCGTCAATGTTTGATAGAGATAGAAGTTTTAGAATAGACTAATTTTTTGCAAAGTTGATCTACATGGCGAGGAGAACATGTAGAAAAAAATAAAATACGGAACAGTTGGAAAAAAACAAGAACGATTTAATGAACTCCAAGGCACGTAATCGCTGTCTTTCATACAATATTTCACCCCTATAATTGCACTAAAGTAATTCGAAATATGTTCTCAGGATACAATGGAGTTTAACCGTAGGAATATGTGAGTTCGAATGTGCAAGATTCGATCACAACTCAAGAACACTCTTTTTCATCTCTCATAATGCCAAAAAACTTCTAACTTTAATTTAGTTTACTTAGAAATTCGAAGTGTATTGAGAATAGCCAAGAAACCATCTTTTTATAGCATTGGAAGTACCATTTCAGAATAAAAATAGTGACTTTTCTGAACTGGTGCAAGTGGGTATCGATACTGAAGTGCAAAATGTGCCACTAAAGCGCCTAATACGCCCAATCGGACACGCATATACGCGTGCGCGTCCGGTGGTGTTTTCCACCACCTTATCAATTCCAATAAGGACCCAACACTTGAAATATAAACTTTAATAAGTGTAGTTATAAACCTCAACATTCCTGTAATGCCTCAATCTGAAACTCAAATCTCTAGGAGATTGAATCGCATCTCAAGGCATTAGGTTTACTAGACCAAATAATTAAACAGTACTAAAACAAACCTAAATAGAGGTTTATGAACCTAAATCAGAGTTAAACTAATCTAGTTCGCAAAACTTTAACAACCTCTAAAAATGGTTAGGCCCAATGGAAATTTCCCCAGAGTTTCTCCTGTATTTTCAGGGTCTGAAACCTGTCATAAACCTTTATTAGAGATGATTTATCCATAAATAGCATTTCTATATCAATTCCATTTTTCCATATCATCTCATTATATCCAATCAACCATATTCTTCAATATAGAATACATAGTCATCCACTAGGCTGAATCCAAACCATAATTCTAAAACGATCTCCCGCTTGATAAAAATAATACATATATAAGATTTGTTAAGTGATACTAAATATACATAAGTGTGTTTGTTTTACATTATATAGTTCAAAAGAATATATATACAAAGCAAGGAAAATAATTGCATCATAACTGAATAATAACAACACCTCAAGTATAATAAACCTGAGGTGGATACTCTCCCTATACCTGCCTTCTCAAATTACTTAACATCCAATCATCCATTGTCTCCTCGATTTCCTGGGCAAAAAGCCCAGTGAGAACTTATAATACTAACAGGTAGTCACTAATATTAATTTAAGACAATGCAGGTTTTAAAGAAAACCGAGAAATCATAATACATTAATGTAAAAGCATTTGGTACCTTTACTACAACATAAACCGATAACCATTCACTTACCCATACAAGTATAGATAAACTAACAACATCTCACCATCATAATA
>MVGT01000494.1:0-25097 GCA_002174775.1 Macleaya cordata | reverse complement strand
GACTCCACAGGAGGGGGCGTTATAAGGGGCGTTCTAAGAGGGGTGCAATAACCTCCCTCATATATATATATATATTTACAAGTTCTAGATGTTCCATACATTTTTTTTTATCACAGTAGAATCAATAAAGTGTAGCAAATATATCAACTTTAATTGCCTGTACCCTTGAATTAGGTGATGAGTGATCGACTGTATATATTTAGTTGAATCATTTGAAATATATAAATGGCTGAACCGTTTGAACTTTGAAGAGAAACCATCCTTTGTATTTTTCGTTTTTAGCTTTAATGGGTTTTTTTTATTATTATTAGATATAATAGAAATTAAATAAGAGGAAGTTCAACACTTGTATAAAGCCAATAACGCTTTAAGAAAGCTTTTAATGGTTTTTTGTATTAGAAACTTCTCTTGTTTCTAATTAATGTGGTGGGATCAGATTCTTTAAAAAATCTTAAAAATCTACAACATTTATTACCTATAATTTACAACAACAAAAAAAAAGATGGAAGGTCAAGTTTGGCCCGGCTTAAAACCCAGCTGGGTCGCCTGGGTTAGTGATTGAACCGGCCGGGTTAACTGGTTTACACAAATGAAAGCAATTTTTTTAAAAATTTATGGGTCGATATCAACCCAACCCAGATTTGTCATCGGTTCACTGGTTTACCGGTTCAACCGGCTGATCTGGTCTGATTTTTAAAACATTGGTTGGAACTTTTGTGAACAGTGATGGATTTTTTAAGACAACAGATTTTGAGGGATTCTAAAAGAGTCTATGGACGGTGCACGAAAATTTTACACTTACCCGTGAATCATACCCATTAAAGTTATCTGATGATGATGTGTCTCTAATTAAAATTAGAAAGACAAAGTCCATAAATTTTTTGTGGATTTGTAAAATCAAATAAAGTAATCAATTTTTATCACGATGACTATACTATTATTAAGTACTAGTTTTAATAATTAATAATTATGATTATTGATTATTTTTATTAATTGTAATTTTAATAAGTATTTTTAATTATTTTATAATTTTTATAGTAAGTATAAATTATTATTGTTATAATTAATAATATTTAATTATAATTAATTAGTGGTCGTAGAGAAAGAGAGAAAATTTATTTATAATTATTTATAGTTTTACTTATGATTATTTATTATTTATCTATAATCTCTATATATAATGAGGCTCCTATGCGGCTTGCATAGGAGTCGTGTATGAAGTTGCGCGATTTATCTTTTTTTTTTTAAACTTCTTTTTAAGAAATATCGAATATATCCCGTCATATTATTTATTGTTTACACTTGGGTTACACTTCCCAATGTGGTCATATGGAATTGATCCGACTTTTTTTTACGATGATCTACTCAATGTCTAGATCACATCAGCATATACATTGTCATCAGTGGGCCCACCTGCATCTTATTTTTTTCAATAATAACGTGCCGCATAATTTGTCAATTCATGTGAAGGGGCAAATTGAGTTTGTCACGCGCGAAGCGCGAACGAGTTTAATGAAAGCGCGTAGCGCG
This sequence comes from Macleaya cordata, assembly GCA_002174775.1. Taxonomy (NCBI): domain Eukaryota; kingdom Viridiplantae; phylum Streptophyta; class Magnoliopsida; order Ranunculales; family Papaveraceae; genus Macleaya; species Macleaya cordata. Next base: position 23,567 of record MVGT01000494.1, on the reverse strand, counting down.
TGATGGACAGCCAACTCACACGCGCGAAGCGCGTGTGGGGGGCTCGTAAATATATAAGGAGCTTGGATGGAGTCGACGTTGCGTTTCATTTGAGTCGTAATGTCACGGTATGTTCGTCCGTCCATTTTGCCCTTTTTTCCTTTTTTTCTTCCACCCCATTTTTATAAAATGCACCCACGAGTTTTATATATTTTCTTCATGTCTTATTCCTACACTCATCTTACACTCACTAATAAGGCTAGCTTAGAGTTGATCCAAGGACTGATTTTCTGACAAAGATCTCCTTATCATTCAGATCACATCAGCGCATAGTTTGTCTCCCTATGGGCCACCTAATAACCACTTTAAATCTTACACTGTACTTACATGCGAGTAGGTGCCACATGGAGTTGATCCAAAGGTTAATTTTTGTGACGAAGATCTCCTCACTATTTAGATTATATCAGCCCGACCCATAGGTCGTCACCAATTGAGCCCACCTAATAACCACTCTTTTCTTACAGTTTACTTACACTTATTTGTGGAACCATGTAGATATGATCCATCAAGGGCTGAATGTATGTAGATATGATCTGAATTTGATCGTCTCTAATTGGGCCCACCTAATACTCAATTTAATCTTAGGCGTATTGTAGCATGTGTGGCGGCATCTTACTATAATTATTAATAGTATTATTATAATTGTAATTATTTTATAATTTATAATAATATTGTGGTAGTTTTTAATTTTAAATCATAATTAATTAATGGTGGTGGAGAGAGAGAATGTCCATAAAAATCTCATGTATATGTGATGGATTTCAGAAGACAGCTTTTCTTTTTTAAAATCATAAAATATCAACCAAAGTCCATGAACTTCAAAGTCAACTATTTTGATGTCTATAACTATACACATATGGGACTTCTGCGGACATTTTTAATGTCCACAACTACACACATGAATATTCTATAGACATTTCCAATGTTCATAACTAAGCATCCTTGAATTTCACATGCATGTCCATGTAAGAGAGTCCGTAATAATAATCCAGATTGACTCCAGATTCTTCTCACTCGACTGACTGCAAGAATTTTCTTTTAGATTCTTAGGTTGTATTGTAAAATAGTTTTTCAGTTTTTGTGTAATTTATGTATTTTTTAGGTCGATTCTGGATCAACCCCTGTTAGTGTCAGTTCCCCCCAATGATGGGATGAACTGCATTTAAACTGGGGTGATTTATCCTTTTACGGGGTAGATTTAGTTTTATTGTTTTTGTTTTTTTAATGGGGTGAACAACATCTAAATAGGGGTTGATTTATAATTTTATGAAATAATTTCATTTTTTTCCTTATTATTTTTTAGGCTTTTTTTTAAGGAGATACATTAAGTGAGAAAATACAGAGAACAGGTTCAAAAAACCAAAGCGAAGATTGAAAAAAAAAAAAGGCAAGAAGGCAAAAAAGAAAACTGAGTTGACTCGACACCTTCACCATCCAACTTGATTCTTTTGATTTTAATTTTTTTTCATAAGCCAACTAAATTATTAATTATATTTTCTGATATTTGAAACCCATAGAAAATTATATACAATAAATTTCTTGTTCCATTTCACACTTTAAAAAGTATATAAATAGACTTTATGAACTTCAGATATGTTTTAAGGATTTTTTTGTAGTATACATCACCTTTACTAAAGGAAACTTTTTGTATCGATTTATATAATTAAATTTTAATTTTATATATATATTTACTAAAGAAAAAGCATTTACTAAAGGAAAATTTATATATATATATATTTAAAACTAAAAGTTAATTATATTTATCCCATTAACAGGCAGCATATGGATTTTTTTTTCTTTTCTGGTTCTTGTTTTTTTGGCAAGGATTTGCTCCCTCTTGTATTACTAGCATTATGCTAGCGGGTAAGCCTTCTCATTTGGAATCTTAATAAATTTTCTTCGTTATTTAAAAAAGAAATAGAGCAGCAAACCCGTGTGATCCAAACACACAAATTAAATGATGTGGTAGATATCTCAATTTCTACTTATCGTCCAAACAACATCTTCTAAATATAATAGAAAAAAAATGAGGGGAAAACAAAATCATGATAGCTGAAACTACCATGGCTTTTAGAGTACCGTGATCCAAACACACTCTTAATTTGTTAGATATGATGAAACTTACAGATTTCATTAGTAAAAAAATTATTATCATCATCAACTAACCCTAATTCCAAAAATAACCTAGTATGGAAGGTGATTGTGGATTTGTTCTTTATTCATCTAAATCAAACCCTTTCCCATCTCTCAAAAAAAAGTAGAGCTTTTCTTACTAATGGATTGCTTTTTTGTCTTTCCTCTCACTAGATTAAAGCCTCCTTCCAACTGGTGCTTGTGGAACATATCAAACAAAAAGAAATCAAAATATTAATAAAATAATCAATTAAAATATACTAAAAAAGATGAGACAAAATAATAAATTAAGAAGACTTCAATAAACACTACTTGATCGACTTCAAAAAAAAACCACCGAAATTAATCCAACTCCATTAATGAATCCAAATAATAAAATACTAGGTTAATGGTGTTTCTATCTTGAATATGGAGTTTAAATGGAGTCCTTATCTAACACAAACTTTTTTTTTTCTTTCTTGGGGTGAACTGCTATATATTAGGCCCATAAAATAAGGGCAGTTTTAATAATTTTTAAAATTTAAAATTGGTGTGAACAGACACTAAATGGGGGTAGATCCAGAACTACTCATTTTTATGGAGGAGAGATATTGCAACATACCTTATTGCAATATTGCAACATATTTTTTTTGTAAGGCTCATTTGGAGATTATCTGACAGCTGATTTTTGATGGACATGTTCTCCTCACCATGTTGATCGTCATATTTAAAAATCAACTCATTATAAAACTTCTAACACCCTCAAACTAAACTATTAAAAATTGACAAATTTTAATCTTCTTTTTAGGACCTTTGATTTTCGGTAAATTTTTTATTGGGGTAGAAGAATGGCCCGAATAGGCCGATTTTTGGATATGATGATCTAAATGGTGAGGAGAACATCTTTACCAAAAATTAAACCTTGAATCACCTCCATGTGGGACCTACAAAAATATGTTGTAATAGTGTTGCAATACCCCTCCTCTTTTTTATGAGGCATGTGTTATTCATGATGGGTATGCATCAAAGAAATTAGGATGTGCATGCATTCGAGGGACATTTTTTAAAAACAAATTTGAAAAATTAAGTATACTTTAATTTTTTTTGTATCGTAAGTCCACTTGTTGGCTTCAACTTCAATTGATCTACAGGTGCCAACTAATTTAGCTAATAAAATTTGTTGATGTTGATAGCACACACATTTGAGTTCAAAATTTTGCTTATATCGAATAATTAGAAACTGTTGGAGGGCGTATGTAATTCAGATATGTACGAGTACTTTCTATCGTTGATGGTTTAATTCCTCCGATGTTCGTAGGTTAGCTGCTTACGTCTATCTTCTTTTCTCCCAGGATATATTTTCTATTAATTAGTGGCACTTTCTCTTTTACAACCTTAGTTGTACTTGTAATTAGCAATAGTTCTATCATAAAAATTAAAAAAAAATTTCTCTTTATCTCTAGCAGTAACGCTCCACTTATTCTTACATCCTACATACACCTATGTACTTTTCTGTTCTTTATGGAAATGATCGTCGTGCAGCTCCAGAGAGGTTGAAATCGAACCATGACGACATCATAGACGTTTTACTGAAACTAGAGAAGGATCAATTTGGTGCAATTCGTCTCTCTAAAGATCATATCAAGGCAATTCTTATGGTTAGTCATTCATCATTTTCTTCTTTTTTTCTATATGGTTTTCAACGATGAGCTACGGCGACGGTTTTATGAAAGCTGTCTGTCACGGTGAAATAAGTGACAAAGTGGGTTTAGTCCCACATAGGTTGGATAAGGGGGGTCAACTCCACCTAATAGGCTAGTCTTTTGGGTTGGAAGCCTGAACCCACCACAAAGTGGTATCAGAGCAGACTCGGCCCAATCCGATGTCACTCCAAGCACCCACACACAAGGGAGTGTGTCCACGAAGGTATTGGGTCCCCCAAAGGAGGGTGGAGACGGGTATGCCCTATGACCCGAGTTATTTTTTAAGTGCCCACACATAGTGTTGTGTACAAGTGTTGTGTCCACAAAAGGTAGTGGCTCCCTCAAAGGAAGGTGGGGACAAATAAAGATGTTGGCACAACTGCAACTAGAGACGGTCTTTACCGTCACTTTTAGTATTCAAAACCGTGACCTAAGGCCTTGATTTTATAGTAATCACAGTTTGATCTGGTAGAATTTAAAAGGAGATGTTCAGAAGTTTGCAAGTGTAGGTGACCATTATTGCTTACCTTTCAAACAGGGAAAAGAAGTGAATGTTCAGTCCTCCATTGCAAGTGGAGGAAATTTGAATTTGAACAAACTATGTATTTAACCTAGAATTAATTCAACTAAGTGGTTGTATGCCCACCTGTTGACCAATAAATGTTTACTCTTATCATCCATGATTTTAAAAGTGGCTCCACACTAGGAAATTAATTGCTAATTGGGTGTAACTGGGTTTATATGAAAAACTTGACCAGTGGTTTTTTGTTTGAACTTTCAGAATATTTTTCTTGCTGGAGTAGACACATCTGCTGTTACCATGAATTGGGCAATGACAGAACTGGTTAGAAACCCAGAGGTGATGAAGAAAGTACAAGAAGAGATAAGAAGTTATGTGGGAAAGAAAGGGAAGGTTGAAGAAACAGATCTTGATCAGTTACAGTACTTCAAAATGGTGGTGAAAGAGACTCTAAGACTGCACCCTCCGGGTCCACTGTTGATTCCGCGAGAAAGTATGCAGCACAGTAAGATCAATGGATACGATATACACCCCAAAACAAGGGTCCTAATAAATGTATGGGCTATTGGGAGGAATCCTGATTACTGGGAAAAACCAGATGAGTTCTACCCTGAAAGATTCATAGATAGCTCCACTGATTTTAGAGGACAAAACTTCGAGTTCTTACCATTTGGTGGAGGTCGAAGAGGATGTCCTGGGATTTATATGGGAATCGCATTGGTAGAGCTGGCACTTGCGAACCTCCTTTACCGATTTGATTGGGAATTGCCGAAAGGAATGAAGAAGGAAGACATAAACATGGATGAATCATCTGGGATTTCTGTCCACAAGAAATCTGCTCTTCACCTTGTGCCCATTAACTATAACTGGCAATCAGAAGAGAAGAAGGGCTGAAGTCTTCTGTCGGTTAATTTTATAGTTATACTCATATGGTATGGCTCTGTAAGGATGATATGGCAGATATGGGCCCCTCAAGAGACTACAAGAGACATGTTTCTAGCTGAGTTAGGATTTAGCTTCCAAATATATCTTGTGTGATTGGAATGTAATCTCTCTCCAAGACATGGACAATTAATCTAAATGATGACAAAATTATCGTCACAAAAATTACCCTATAGATTATTGCTATGCGAGTCGCATAAATAAGTGTAAGCATAATGTAAGAATAAGGTGAAATATGTTTGTGTGAGACAATTTTATCATTTTGAAAAAGTAAACTCTATTGTGAGACTTGTGACCCCCATTTTTTCTCCACGTATTGCACAAGGTATATTGTCGTGCCTCCGGCACGGCTCAATACCTCATAATAATAAAGATTGTGGAAATTAATTGTCCATTCTCCCCACACGTGCTTCGCGCGCACCTACACACGCGCCCTTGCATCCACTCTACGTGACTCCACCGTCAAGTGTAAATCAAGTATAAATAAATAACTATGGCCACGTGATACATGACCACGTGATGCATCCCGTATTTCGTAAAAGAAAATAATGTTATTTTAGTCATTTACTACTATGGGATACATTCGGTATTTAGGAAAGAAATTAAGGTTATAAGTTAAGGAATTATTAAATTACCATTTTAACCTTAAAAATTTGAAGTTGAAGAGTTGGAGGCTTAAGGCTGTTTTTGTCTTTTAACACAAATAATTTGTTACCCTGGTCCTGAATTGTATTATAGACTAGGTATATCGCTGTGCCTCCGGCACGGCTCAAAACCTTGTCCATTCTCTCCACACGTGCTTCGCGCGTTGCCCTCATGCGCGCTTCGTGCGCACCCATACAGGCGCCTTTGGATCCACTCCACTCGACTCCACCGTCAAGTGTAAATCAGGTGTAAATAAATAACTATGGCCATGGGACACGCCCGATATTTTGTAAAAGAAAATAAGGTTATTTTGGTCATTTATATAATAATGTTGTTAAATGGCATATATGTATTAAAAAATTAAATAAAGTTATTTTGGTCATTTACTACTATGAGATACATCTGGTATTTTAGAAACTTAAGGGCATTTTTGTCTTTAAAAGAAGCATATGTTGGTGTCGTTATAAGAACGAACCTTATAACTTTTGATAAAAACAATTTATCGGAAGAGGACAGAATTGCCCGCCTCATCCTCAATTGTATAAGTCAATTGCATAAGAGATTGTATTATAGATGATCAGCATTAAATGGACAAAACTAATAGTAAAGCAAGAGGGGTAATAAGTTAAAAAAGTGGATCTGAAAAAGAAAAGGGCTGCACGCATGGCAAGAAGTTTTGTCAACATTAGACAGGTGAACATTACTTAGGCTGAATCATCAGTGGTTAATACGCACCTGAATATCACGTGGACAATCTCTTCTTATTCCTCCAACTGCCCATACTCTTTTTTACCTCATCACCAAAGAACCTTCTAGCTAGCTAGCTAGCTTATTGAAACACTCTCCCTGCAGCTGTTAAATTAAACCATCAGATCGTAGCAGGTTATGCTCGATGATTACTTCACAAAATAAAGCCAAGAAGACTCGAACTCAAAGTATTTCTGATTTGGTTAAGTATCATAATATCGCAACTAGTCCTAGTTGTTTAGTTATAGTACGTATATTTGGATGGAAATTTTAGAAAGAGATTTTGTAGGACTAATGATATGTTGAAAAATTAATTAGAAATCATTTTCTAAATCTAACTAGTTTTTCAACAAACTCCAGTCTCCACAAATTCTATTCCTAAAATTCCCATCCAAATGGATTATTAGTTTTTTTTTTTTAAGTTCGTAAATCTATTTAAATCATTTTTGTAGTTTGTAACTTTTTTTAACAAAATGTAATAACAAAGGCAGGAACAGATATAGGATTATTTGCATCATTTAAGCTTTCTTGATTAACCAGTTTCAGGGTTTTTTCAGAATAGGTCAAAGAAAATCTAATCTAAGATATTTTAGTGCGACCAAACAAAGCCTAAAGTTCGAAGTTTTTAAGTATGGGTATGAAATAGGTTGACTTATGAAATCGTACTTTTAAAATTAAATATGGTTGTGGAGCCATATAAAGGTGATCTAAGAATTGACTTTTGGTGAAAAAAATTATCCTCACCATAGAGATGAGAGATAGTAGCATGGCAGTACCAAAGCTCGAACTCATGCCTATATATCATAAAGTAATTCAAGATGGCAACCACTAGGGCGAGCATGGTTTGGTTCATCACAGAGACCATCCTCGCAAAAAAATCCCACGATTCTATAACTTTTAATCTTATGAAAAATTGGATGTATATTACTTTTGAAATAAGTAGTTGTAATTGGTTTAACCCAACACTTTTTAGTTTAAAAAAAATTCCAAACAAAAAGGGTTTTATCCCCAAATGACCCATTTTGGGGTCGATTGGAAGTTTTTAGAACTTAAAAAAAAAGGATAATTGTAACCCATTTCTATTTAAAAAGACGGTTTTACCCTTCCCTAACTTGAACCCCAACTTGAACATTTGATGTGGACCTATATTTCTAGTGATTCAAGTATTCACGTTGGGGGATTCAAGTTTTGGGTACGTGGAACCATATTTCTAGTGATTCAAGCTCACGTTGGGGGATTCAAGTTTTGGGTTGACTCATATTTCTAGTGATTCAAGTGTTCACGTTGGGGGATTCAAGTTTTGGGGTTCAAGTTAGGAAAGGGTAAAACGGTCTTTTTAAATAGAAAATGGATTAAAATTATGTTTTTTTAAAAAAAAGGTCTAACAACTTCCTACGGACCCAAAAGAGGTCATTTGGGGATAAAACCCAAACAAAAACAAAAGTGCGTACAGTTTTAAAAGCAAAACAACGGGGCCTATACCAAACAATGACGTTTTTAGGCATAAGATTGGACTCAGGTTAGTGGGGTTTTTGGGCTTAATTTAATAACATGTTAGGCACTTGGATATTGGACCCAATAACAATGGGTAAGGCCCATTGTATTGCACCACTTATTTTTTGGAGCAAAATGGGGCCAACATTAAGATGATTCAAGGCTGATTTTTTGAGAATGTGCGAAATTTTTAAGCTGAAGGTCAACCCATTGCTACAGGGATCATCATCATCATCATTAGGAGTTGAACTTATAAAGAATCTATACCTCTCTTGCAAGCCATACATTAGAAGGAGGATGTGGAACTTCCACGGATCTTACATTCTACCTTATCTCTCAGGATCCGTCAGTTTTGTTTCATTTCTTCATCACTTTTAATTTTATATCATCATAACTGTAGACCGTAAATTTTACAATTGAATTTAGATCAGGGCACCGACAACCTGCACAGGAAGAAACGCAAATCGCATGTGAAGATTCCTTGGCGTCGGGGTGGTGCCGGCCTAAGGGTCTCCGACGGTCAAGTTAGTTAAACTTAAAAAAAGTAAAAGGAAAACAAGAAGAAGTGAGATACCACCTATCTCTGGAGATCGTGGCCGGGAGTGATAGAAGATGGGGTATTAGTCGTTCGATCTCGGCCCTGCAGATGTATTCCCTCCGGAGAAGGTTAGCTGTGAGAATGATCGTTCTGAAGTTGTGGAAAGTTTTTTAGAAAAATGTGAGAGAGTGTGCGAGACAGACCCCTTTCCATATGTTCCCTTTTCTCCTTTTATAGGAAGGGAATCCAGATCAGTCACCCTGAATCTCGGGATAATTCCTCCAATCTCAGGGAGATATTTTGGCGGTTAAGGAGTCTTGTGAAGACTGAGCTCCTTATTTGAACTGGTTAATCCTAAGGAGGATATGATGACGGTTAGGGAGTCCTGCGTGGACTGAGCTCCTAGTTTAAACTAGTTAATCCTTATTTGCTTTTGGATGTTGGACCATAGAGATTGATCTTAGGCTAATGGATTTCTGGGCCTGGTAAAAGGTGCAAGCCTATGGGGTCGACCGAAGTAACCGACCGCGAGAGTCGGTCTCGATGCACTAACATAGTCGACCAGGGGGTCCGTAGAAGTGCTTGGCACTCGGGGCCTGACACCAGTCGACTTAGATCATCGACTGTAACCCTAGGCTCACGGTGTATGGATGCAGTCGACCATTGATGTCGACTGTATGCTTAGGCACATAGTGCTTAAACGCAGTTGACCATTGATGTCGACTGTAAGCTTGGGCACATGGTGCTTGGACGTAATCGACCATTGATGTCGACTGTAAGTTTGGGCACATGGTACCTAGAAGCAGTCGACCTTTGAGATAGTGTGAGACCTTGCTGGGATTTGTGTAATTATTGCCCTGTCGTAGTCCCATTCGTCCTCAGCTTTGGGCTCGACTCAGTCTGAAGATGGAAAGTCTAGAAGGATTATGACCGTTCAGTACTTCATCACGTGGCACCCCCTTATTCGCCTTATGAACGTGGCATGCGAAACGGTTCGTTGCCAGACTGTGAGGGCAGCTTCTCGTAAGACTCGCCCAGCGAAATCTTGGCACGTGTCCCCCACTTTTAAAGACGTGTTTTAAAATAGGAAAGCGCCCTTTCCTTCTTCCTCACTTGGCATTCTCACACAGAAGAGAAAGTGAGAGAAGTTTCAGCGGCATTCTTTCTTCCAACTTTCAAGATTTTCTTTCGTTCCAGTGAGTTTTTTCTGTTATTCGGTGAGTTCCTTTCTCTTTTTTCTTCATTCCTCTTAAAATCTTTTTACTTTCTTCTGAAATTTCTTCTGCTTTCTTCTTGAATTTTTTTTTTTTCTCATTGCCTTCTTGAAAATTTCTTTTTTTCTCTTTTCTGTTTTTGCGTAAAATCTAGGGCTTTTATAGCAAAAACCCATATTTTCTTCTCAGTTGAACCCCCCCTTTAGTTTTAACTTCAAACGTTCTTTTCTTCATTCTTCTCTCCTTTTTTTTTCTTTTTTTTCTTACTTTGGGGTTGTGCTTTCTTTTCTGGTTCTCTGTCTGATTGGCTGGATTACAGTTTTTCCTAGTGGTAGTTTTGGCATGGAAGAATTCTTTTTCCGACAGGGGTAAGATCTACAACTGCCGGTTCCCTCCCCCCACTTTTTTTTAAAAAAAAAAGTTTCTGTTACCATGCGTTTCGTCTCTGAGTCGATTTCGACAAGTAGCAGTCGACTGGACACGTCGACTGCAAGTTTTGTGTAGCGCGAAGCAGGGGTAGGCGAAGTTACTATAGCAGAGTCGATCCCAGAATTCCTTTCTGAAACATTAACGCAGTCAACCAGAGTGGTCGATAGGGTCGAGTCGGGTGCTGTTCCAAGGGCCGGTCTTCTAGACTTTGGCTTGATAGAAGCCACAGTTGACTGCAGAGGTGATGGGATGGATGATGACATGGATGTGAACTCCGTGGGGCGCAGTTGACCTCAGGACATATTGCCAAACAATCCCAGAACAAAGCTTGATTCATCAGACATAACTCGACTGCGTATCTCTTACCAGATCCCAGAATCCGTACAACTAAGGGTCCCCAAGGGACACGAACGAGTCGACTGGGACATTCTGGGGTGGACCTTTCTCTATGAGGTGTCCTTCCTTCAAGGGCTTCGAATGCCAATCCCTAAGTTAACACAAGAAGTACTCAGCTACTTCGAAATTGCTCCAAGCCAGCTGATGCCGAACGGCTGGAGACTACTACTTGGCCTCAAAGCCTTAGGTGAGCAGCGCGGGATTGCAGTTGGCCTACAAGAAATCCTGCATTCCTACTACTTGAAGGAACACGACAAAGAGAAAAGTTGCTACCAGTTTGTGCTCCGAGTTGGACGGGAGCACCTGATAAGTCACTTGACGACCAACGATCGCAATTAGAAGGAGGGTTACTTCCTGGCCAAAGGTCGACTGGTCCTTGGGTCGAATTCAGAGTCAGATGTCCCCAACTCTTGGCGAGTGATAGGTAAAATATTCAATAATAGAGTNGGAAACGAGGATACAGGAGAGGATTGGTCGGACTATATCTATACCCTTTGAGGAGATTGATATTGGGAGTACATCAACGATAGCTTTCTTACACTTGAGGTGTTGTATTTAGCCTTTTTGAGGTGTATGTTATCTTACTTGTTTTGTATATATTTTCTCAAGATATGTATCTAAAACAAACACACTTATGTATATTGTATCACTTAATTAACTCAAGTTATCTATGTATATTATTAAGTGAGGCATCATTTTAGAATTGTGGTTTGAATCCAGCCTAGTGGATGACTAGGTAGTATTATTTTGATGAAGTAAGGTAGACTAGTCTTGATGAGATGATATGACTATCATGGATGATTGGAATGATTTCGAAATATTATTTGTAGATAAATCATCTCTTCTACAGGTTTTTGACAGGTTGCAAACCCTGAAATTACAGGGGAAACTCTGGCAAATTTTTCGTTCGCCCTAGTCATATTTTAAGGTGATGAAGTTTTGCCGAACTAGATTAGTTTAACTTTGATTTAGGTTCAAAAACCTTGTTTAGGTTTTTTTAGTAGAAGCTGTTCTTCCCATCGGACGAGGCTCGGCTCAAGGAACTAGGCTCGACCATGACTTCCGACGATACAGTTGCCAAAGCTTTCAAGGTAGATCTTCTTAGATGACATTTTATGGTTGATTTTCATACATAACTAATTTTAACTTCCTACTTCCTTTTGCAGTCTCTCCAAAGCGTGTTTTTTCTCCGGTCGAACAATGTGGTACTCGACCGCAAGGTCAGGTCTTTGCAGTCAACCAATCACTCCATTCGAGCCGAATGCGAGCGGCTGAGGATTCTCGAATCTGATAGGTCTACTGCATTGGCCGAGTTCGAGAAGACTTATGCCACACTTGATCTGAAAGGAAGCAGTTGCTGGCCGACTTGGCAGCTGAACGTTCAAAGAACACTAGCATCCTCGAGCAGCTCGAGTCGGTTGCTTTGGACTCCATCCTCAAGACAAGGGCAGAGCGACAAGGGTGATCAAAACTCTGACACCGAGCCTGCCACAGAAGAACCCAACCTTGAGAGAAATGAAGTCGATGCTCCGACTGAAAACATGGGAGCAGCCGACGCACCCACCTCCTAAATTTGTATTTTTCTCTTATTTTACTGCTTCTTTTTTTGTAAGTGTAAAACCTCTATAAGCCACTTGATGGCATGTGGAAATCAATTTAACATTTAGTTTTTTTTTTACTTTGTCGTACAATAGAACTGTAGTTGTCGATCACATCGAGCAGTCGAGTGCGACTAACTTTGCTGACTTGTACATCGAAATTCTTTTTTGACTTTGCTTACTGTGATCACACAGTTGATAACACACGTCTGTCGAATGTTAGGTCCTCACATTGTTACCATAATAGTGAGTCTTATAATCTAATTTAATAATAGGGGTGTACACAATACAATATATTGACTGCAGATTATATAAATGGCATATTCTACCGATTGTTTGTCTATAAAATAAGAATCTCCTTTATCTTTCACAGTCGATCGTCATGTTGAGCACAATATATCCTTTGTTTAGATTTAGATTGTCGTGTCGAGTGCAATCATGCCTATGCCTTAGAGCATTCCTACTGATCTTCAACTGGAAGTTTCAACAAGAGGCGTTTTCCTTGTCGAATATGATCGATCATGGATCTGCAATTGTAAGGTTAGGGTGGCCGATGGCATTGCCATCCGCCCTCTGATGTTTAAATCAGTAAAGTACTTAGAAAAAATGAAAATAAAAAGTTAGAGTTTGAAGGTGATACTGTATTTTTAGTGTATTGTCCTCTGTAGCCCGCGAACGTTGTCACCTTATGTATACTCGAAAATCTGCACCGAGACAGGTTAGGGTAGCCGATGGCATTGCTATCGGCCCTCCGATGTTTAAGTTAGTAAATTATTCTAGAAATGAAATAAATTGAAAGAGTTTCAGAAATGGTACGACTTTAAGTTGGTGGCGTTCCAACTGTTCTTCACTGGTTCTCCATTCACCCGGTTGAATTTGTAGGCTCCATTCCCTATCACTCTTGTTAATCGGTATGGCCCCTCTCATGTTGGGGCCAACTTTCCTGTTCTTTTTTCCTTAGTATTTTGGAATACCCTGCGTAGGACCCAATCTCCTTTGCCGAATGCTCTTGTTCGAACGTTTTTGTTGAAATGTCGAGCAACCCTTCTCTAGTAGGCAGTCATTCTGTTGAGCGCCCGCTCCCTCGACTCTTCGACTGTATCGAGTTGGTCATTAAGTGTTGCCTGGTTTTCCACTTCATCGGTGTACTGATATCTCGCAGAAGGGAGTCTAACTTCCACAGGGATTACTGCTTCCATCTCATAAGTGAGTGCAAACGAAGTCTCACCTGTTGAGGTCCTTGCAGTCTTTCGGTACGACCATAGTACTTCTGGCAGCTCGTCTGCCCAGCTTCCCTTAGCTTGCTCGAGCCTTCTCTTCAAGGTGTTGATTACAGTCTTGTTGGTCGACTCGGCCTATCCGTTCGACTGTGGATACCTCGGGGTCGAGAAGGTTAGCTTGATCCTCCAAGTATCACAAAAGTATTTGAAGTCACTGTTGATAAACTGGGACCCGTTGTCAGTAACGATCTCTCTTGGGACTCCAAATCGACATATGACATTTCTCTAGATAAAGTTCTTCACTTCTCTATATTTGACTTATGCATAGGCTTCGGCTTCAACCCACTTTGTGAAGTAGTCTGTAACTGCCAATATATATACCCTAGACCCTGACGCCTTAGGTAGGGTTCCAACGATATCCATTCCCCACTTTATAAAAGGCCACAGTGAGAGGATCGAATTCAACGTCTCTGGTGGTTGGTGCGACACTTGGGCATACATTTGACACTTATCACATTTCTTAACGTACTCAACGGAGTCGATCCTCATGGTCGGCCAGTAGTATCCTGAAGTGAGTGCCCTGCTGGTCAGACTTCTAGCTCCTGAGTGATTTTTGCACTCTCCTTCGTGAAGCTCGGCAAGCACGTATTGTACTTCTTCGGGCGTGTCACATCTCAAAAGGGGTCCAGAGAATGACCGCCTGTAGAGTCTGTCCTCATGAATGATGAATCTTGCTGCTTGGCTCGCAGTCGACGTGCTTTACTTCGGTCGACAGGCAGCTTCCCTTTTAAGATATAAGCTATAATAGGCGTCATCCAGTTGGGGTCAAGAGTCATGGCTTTGACCTCTTTGTTTGTAGACTTCCACACAGAGGGCCACTGGAGGTTAGTGACTGAAATGTTGGCGGGTTCTGTCGATGGGATTGCCGATCCCAAATTTGCTAAAGCATCAGCATAGCTGTTCTCCAATCGCGGTACCTGCACGATTGTAGATTTGTTAAATGTCAATCGCGGTACCTGCACGACTGTAGATTTGTTAAATGTCAAAAGCAATTCTTTTACCTGGGTAAGGTAGGCCGCCATCTTAGGTTCCTTAGCTTGATAGGTTCCTTGCAGCTGATTAACTACTAGTTGAGAGTCTGAGTTGACCGTTATCTGTCGAACTCCTATTTCCTTTGCGAGACCTAAACCGGCGATAAGTGCTTCGTATTCCGCTTTGTTGTTTGTTGCTTTGAATCCACACCGGATAGACCGTTGGATGACATCACCTTCTGATAAAGTAAGCACTATTCCTAGTCCACTACCTTTTGCGTTGCTCGACCTGTCGACCGAAAGCTTCCACTCCCGTGCCATATGGCTGCAGATATAACTGTTCTTTCTCTGCTTGCTCCAGGATGTTAGGTGTGAAGTCTGTAATGAAGTCGGCCAAGGCTTGTGACTTGATCACATTACGAGGCTGGTAACTGATGTCGTGTTCGCTTAGCTTGACTGCCCATTTTGTTAATCGACCCGATAACTCTGGCTCATGTAGTATGCTCCGCAAGGGGTATATTGTGAGGACTGAGATGCTATGACTTTGAAAGTAAGGTCGTAGATTTCTTGCTGCTGTTACCAGTGCTAGTGCTAACTTCTCGAGCTGACTGTACCGTGTCTCTGCGTCGAGTAGACTCTTGCTGACGTAGTAGACTGGATACTATCTCTTTGTTATTCCCTTACCAATACTGCACTGACTGCTGTATCCGATACGGCCAAGTATAAATAAAGTGTTTCTCCTTCCTTTGGTTTTGAAATGAGTGGAGGTGAAGTTAGGTACTGCTTCGACTGATGTAGTGCTTCCTCGTATTGCTGAGTCCATTCGAAATCCTTCGTCTTGTATAGAGTGGAGAAAAATGGTTGGCACTTCTCTGAGACCCTCGAAATGAATCTACTGAGAGCAACTATCCTTCTGGTCAGTTTCTGGACTTCCTTGACGTTCCTGGGGGACTGAATCCTTCTGATGGATCGAATCTGCTCAAGGTTGGCTTCGATTCCTTTTTGCGTGACCAGATATCTAAGGAATTTCCCTGAAGAAACACCGATAGAGCATTTAGAAGGATTAAGTTTCATGTTGTATTTTCTAAGTACCTCGAAACCTTGGTATAGGTGATCAAGGTGTTGGTGTGCCACGATCGATTTGACCAGTATGTCATCGATTGCCGTTCCCAACATACTAGAAAACATTCTATTGACGATTCTCTGGTAGGTTGCTCCCACATTCTTCAACCCAAATGTCATTACTTTATAGCAAAAAGTCCCTCTTTCAGTCACAAACGCATTCTTTTCTTGGTCGTCCATTTGCATAATGATCTAGTTGTAGCCTAAATACGCATCCATGAAACTGAGCAATTCATGCCCGACAGTGGCATCGACCATCATATCAATGTGCGGAAGGGGAAAGGAATCCTTCAGGCATGCCTTGTTTAGGTCTGTAAAGTCGATACAGTCTCTCCACTTTCCATTGTTTTTCTTGACGACGACGTTGGCTAGCCATTTTGGATACTTGACTTCTCTGACTGAGCCAATGTCGATCAAATTCTGGATCTCTTCATTGATGATACGATTGCGCTCTGGCGCAAATTTCCTTCTCTTCTGTTTAACGGGTGTGTAGGCTGGATCAACATGCAATTGGTGTGTAATAATTTTTCGGTCGATTCCAGTCATGTCGGCATGGGACCAAGTTAAGCAGTCGTGGTTCTGCTTCAGGAAGTCAACTAACTGTGACCAGATTACCGGGTTCAGTCTACTCCCAATCCTCATCGTGCGGTCTTCACTGTCTGGATGGATTTACACCTCGTCGAGCTCCTCCTCCTGAGGTTCGGTCGTGCAGTCGACTGTCGATTGCTGCTGTAGTTGCTATGCTGTTGCTGGCTTTCCTTTGAAGCTGCTGGAGTAACACTCCCTTGACATTTGTTGAATTCCTTTTATCTCTCTCACGCCCCACTGAGTCGGGAAGCGGATTACTTGATGATAGTTCGAAGGGACGGCTCGCAACTCGTGTATCCAGGGATGTCTGCAGATAACATTGTAGGCTGAAGGACTGTCGACCACTAAGAACTTTGTGTTCAAGTTGACCCCTTCAGCGTAGACTGGGAGTGAGATCTCTCCAACGGTGTGCTTCTGCTCTTCACTGAAACCAATGAGGACTGTTGTTCGTTTAACAATCTGTGATTCTTCGATCCCCATTTCTCTAAGTGCACTCAGAAACAAAACATTAGCGGAGCTCCCGTTATCTACGAGAACTCTTTAAATAAGACAGTTAGCTATAAGGATAGAGATCACCAGTGCATCGTGATGAGGATTGATTAGCTCGACTACTTCGGAGTCTACAAAGCTCAAAGTTTGGTCGCATGCAAGAGGAGTTGGTCGTCTGACGTAAGCCTCTAGGCAGACTGCCCCTCTGGCATGTCACTTTGCGGCTGAATAAGTAACACCGCTGACCTCAGATCCCCCGGTGATCACATTGATGGATTTCCTCGGCTGCGGAGGTTCAGGAGGTGATCCATTTCTCTTCTCAGTTTGGTTTTCGTCTCTGGCCGCAGTTGTTGCCCGACCTTTGTCGGACAAAAAGTCTCTGAGGTGAACCCTTTTTAGGAGCTCTGCAATTCCAGCCTCAGGGTGATATAGTCGGTTGTGTTATGACCGTGGTCCCCATAGAACTCGCACCATCTGCTCGTATCTCTCTTGTCGTTTGCAAATTTGTACTTTTCTGGCCATCTAACTGAATTTCCCATCCCTTTCATCACCGCAACAACCTGTTCTGCTTCGATGTTCAGGTTGTAGGGCGGGATTGGTTGTCTGTTACCGCGGTCTTGCTGTCTACTGGACGGTTGACCATATTTTTTTGTTTCCGTTTTTCGTCTTCTATCGTTAGAATATGGTTCGAAGCGGTAACTATTGTTCCTGCGATCTGTTTTATCGTATTTTCTATTGTTTCTACCGTCGACATCTGTCTTGCCGTAAGACCTGTTTGCTTCGTCTTCTTCCCACTTTATCTAGGCCCATGCCTTGGCCAGCACATCTTCTATTGTTCTGCATGGGTACTTGGTTAACTCCTTGTATAGATCGGAGTCTGAGAGTAGGCCTTTCCTGAAGGCTGTGATGGCAGTGTCAATATTGCAAGAAGAAATGGAAAGTTTCTCTCTGTTGAATTGCCCGACGTAATCTCGGAGTCTTTCTCCTCTTTTCTGCTTGATACGGTAAAGATCGTCTGAATGCTTCTCCAATTTCCTGCTTCTAGCGAAATGCTCGACAAAAACATCTGTGATTTGAGCAAAGGAAGAAATAGAATTATTAAGTAGATTTGTATACTATTGCAGGGTCGGGCCTATCAGGCTAGATCCGAACCCCTTATACATGCATGCTTCACGAAGGTCTCTTGGAATCGCCGATGTAAACATTCGTTGTTTGTACTGGTCAATATGATCATCTGGATCCGCTGTTCCATCGTAGAGCTTCATGTTCAGTAGACTGAACTTGCATTTCGACTAGTGCGATCTCATTGACCAAAGGTGAGTCGGCGTAGCTACTCGCCAGGCTTTTCTTGATTGGAGCAGGGACACCTGGTATTCTACTGATGAGGGCTTCCATCTGGGCCAACCTTAAGGCGATGTTGCGGTCTTGTATTCCTCTAGTCGACATATGAGTACCGACCCATTGGTCATGATCTATCGCAGTCGGCTGGAGCGCAGTCGACTGTAGGTGTTGACTGCCAATGGCCTCACCGCTTTCTACAATGGGGTTCGGCTGACCATTTGGTGTCGACCGCTGACTGGGATCGATGATGGTGCTTCTTGTTCTTGTGACTGTTTCGGCCATAACCGTCTGTTGCGGATCCACGTCTGTCGTCTGTGTCTTTCCATCGATTGTGGATTGCTTTTGTCAATGAACAGATGGTCCAATGTGAGTTCGATCTAACGGTTGCATTAGATTAACTGGTTTTCTGAATCGGACTTGGGATTGCCTTGACTGAGGAGTGGTCAAAGCCAATGGTGAGCCCAACCTTTCACAAAGCTCTTGATTTTCTTCTCTTATGTCTACATTTTCTACTTCAAGGGCGAGCAGCCTCGCTATGGTAGGATCTGTTGGTTGAGCCATGTGTGTGTTAGGTTGCGCGTCGACATCTACTTCACCTTCTTCCAATTGTCCGGCCATAATCGTATAGTAAGTTCTATTGATTGATTCGTGCAATTAGATTTTTTCCCTGGATTATGATTGTCGAGGCCCCACGGTGGGCCAAATTGTAGACCGTAAATTCCACAATTGATTTTAGATCAAGGAACCGACAACCTGGACAGGAAGAAACACAAATCGAACGTGAAGATTCCTTAGCGCCGGGGTGGTGCTGGCCTAAGGGTCTCCGACTGTCAAGTTAGTTAAACTTTAAAAAAGTAAAAGAAAAACAAGAAGAAGCGAGAGGATCTATATCACCTATCTTTGGAGATCGTGGCCGGGAGTGATGGAAGATGGGGTATTAGTCGTTCGATCTCTGCCCTGCAGATGTATTCCCTCCGGAGAAGGTTAGCTGTGAGAATGATCGTTCTAAAGTTGTGGAAAGCTTTTTAGAAAAATGTGAGAGAGTGTGCGAGATAGACCTATTTCCATCAGTTCCCTTTCTCATTTTATAGGAAGGGAATCCAGATCAGTCACCCTGAATCTCGGGATAATTCCCCCAATCTCAGGAAGATATTTTGGCAGTTAAAGAGGCTTGTGAAGACTGAGCACCTTATTTGAACGGGTCAATCCTAAGGAGGATATGATGACGGTTAGGGAGTCCTACGTGGACTGAGCTCCTAGTTTGAACTAGTTAATCCTTATCTGCTTTTGGATGTTGGACCACAGAGATTGATCTTGGGCTAATGGGCCTCTGGGCCTGGTAAAAGGTGCAAGCCTTTCGGTTAATGGACCATTGGACCTGTCAGCGAATTTTGGCCACTTCAAGAATTAACTGTAGTAATATTTTTGTTGTTTGAGTACTTACTGCTACAGTCTTCTACTAATTTAGGGGGATTTTTTATTTCCTAAAAAGAGGGTGGAGTTTTGAAGAGAGCAGGATAACAGTGTCATAATATTGATGTCTTAAACCAAAACGGTGCAAAACAACCGATTTCTTATCAATATTTCGGTGGGAACTTACCATTTTCTGGAATTGGCTTCTATAGGTAGAATTTGAGGTCGCCTTTTAGCGACGTGACGTTGTTATCTTGTTACAAACTTGGTGTTTCAGTGTCTATCTAATCTGTGGGGCAAAAGAATAATTTCTAGCGAAATTTCAGTGTCGACATGTTCTCTAAAGGGTTTTGGTCTGTTTTTGACATGAAAATTTTGACGAAATTTTTGGTCCGATTCAAATTTGAGAAAGAGTGTAAGAGAAAGAGAAACTAAGGGAGAAAATGAGGGACAGGTCTGATAGGAAAATTGTTGGAAATTTTATATATGACTGGTCTTTTCTCCCTCTCTTTCTCTTTCGATTTTTAGGCATTGCGATGGAAATGGTGGCAGTAGTGAGGTAGTGGTGATGGTGGTGGCAGTGAGGTGGTGGTGGTGGTGGTGGTGAGATTGTGGCGGTGAATTGGGTTTGGGATGGTCAAATCATTTTGACCAAAAGAGAGGGTGCCAACAAGATTAATTGGGGCCGCCAACAATGATAAACTCCAACAACCCATAGGCCTAGGATTGGCTTGAATATTTCCATCCAGCTACATCCTAACCGAACTCTTTATGGGATCAGTTCCACTCAGACGATCCTTTTTTGGATGGGTGCAGAATCGGTCGAATAAATGAGTCGATTCAGATGATCCATGATAGCATCCCAACAACAAAATTAAAGAAAAATTAGACTTAGTCAGGGTCAATAGGATCGGCCTGACTCGTCATATGCTGAAATATTAGGGAGCTTAATGACCCTTTAAACAGTTTGAAATTTGTAATTTCATAAGAATAAATAATATGAGTTTGATTGGTCTAGTTAAAATTCATGTTCAACCTAACAATAAGGAGCTAAAATTTTTTGTGCCCTCACTGGAGGTGTTATGATAAATAAAGATTCAATTGCCTAACAATAAGTTGCGCCAAAAAAATATAGTTTAAATTGCTTTAGAAATCGCACCAAGCAAGTACAAAATTAACTTTGATAAATAAAGAGTGTTGTTATTGAAGCTTTCGTTTTGCTTGGGTATGCTCAAAAGTTGGGCCTTAAAGCCCAAATTTAAACAATCCTCTAATTTAATTTTTTCCTCGGGGAACTCCCCTCACTGAAGAAAACTAAATCATCATAAAAAAATCTAGGTTATCATTTTGAGTCTCCAACTTCACAATTACCATCTTCAAGATTCTGACGTTGATGAACACCACCTAACGGTAATAACAACTCAAACATTCGACAACCAGTGTCAGAAATTATTTTTGCGAGTGCCAGCTTGTTATTTAAGCATACAAATATGTCAAAACACATGGAGGATGAGGAAGTTGTCAAAGAAACTCCATTATTGGAGGAACAATCATAAAAAAAAAATTGATTAGGGTATTGAGTCTTCAAATTCCGTTCAAGACTCAAAATCAATGACATTCAAAGTAATACAACTTTCTAACAACCCTTTTTTGTTTTGTTTTTTTTTCTGTAAAATGAAGTCCGAAAAAATCCTGCACACTGAAATTCGAACAAATTATGTTGAAGACAAAGAACTTTTTCGCTATAAAACTCTCGAATTTGATTAATATTTTCGACAGGTTGCTGTTAAATTTAGAAATTGCAACTAATCCACCAATCAGTTGAAAAATAATATGAACCTGTCAAAAATCATAATCAAAATTAACAGATTGTTGGCAAAAATATGTAACAAATTCGATAGACTGCTGTGAAATTTAGAAATTGCAACTGATCCCACGTATATCTCATTCTTCTTCAATAAATTTGAGAAGTTCTTCACGAAAACCTTAAATTTTTTGAGAATTTTGGTAGTGCAAAGTGGTTGAGGAAGGTTTAGGGTCTTTTTAGTTTACAATAGAGGATAAATCGTTTTAAGTTTTAACTAAAATGAGATAGCATCCCCCCTAAGTAAAACAGACCCCGCCCTCTAACCAATTTGTAAAATTTGGGAGTGCCTCCTAACCGAGTGAGCTCCTCATCCTTACTAGGGAGCCCTAATAACAATAACCTAAAGAAATCCCGATTAGGCTCGTAACTAAGATAGGGAGGAACACAGCTCAAGTCTAATTTTAAGTTAGCCTAGGTGATAGGGGATTGTCCCACGAAAAAATAGGAACTAGAATCACCCAAGTTGAAGGCTCATTACCCGAGATATAGCCCAAGCAATGAAATAGGTCTCAAATGGGCCCAAAATTAAAATCAGCCCACTACTACTTTAAAAGGGTGTTAAATGGGCCCAAATGTTGGAACAGCCCAACGTCACTAATTTAAGGGTGTTGCGTAACCCTAGTTGACCAGACCCTTAAGCCTATTTTGACCCATACGGCCAAGCCGTTTTCTCTCTTTGAAATATAACTGATTTAACCTTAGTTAGTTTGGTAATTAAGTAGGTTAGCTGGTAATTAGGTGCGGTTATTTGGTAACCAAGTTAGGTCATTTCTAGTATTAATTGTGAGCCTTTGTTCCCTTTTAATGGTTTCTAATTCTAAGGTTGTGGTTAATCTAAAACACTAAAAATAGAGACCCTCGCTAGTTAGAAAGAACAACATCAAATGAGGATGATAGGAATCAAAATCGATTCCTACCCACGGCCAGCAGAGTAACTCGTAAGAACAAGAAACTAATTAAACGAAAACTTCTTCTCTACTGATATTATGCCTCTCACGGGCTTAAATAGATATTCTACAGGCAATTATACTATAAAAAGAAACCTACTAAAACAGAGAATTAGAATCCTACTGAAATAACAATTTCTAATATTAATTCTAAAAGAACTACTCGACTTTCAAGTAATATAAACTCCTATTTTAATAGTTATTAGAAACTACTATTCTCCACCAACTTATTCCAACCTTCAAGATTCCTATCAACCTGCCACGTTAGCCTCCTTGGTGGACATCCCATGAACCACATCAGCTGCTTGTGTGTCTTCAATTTCACTCAAAACAGGCCCCACTCTTGTATTATCATCTCCAAGCCTATCTTTGAAACTATGACTAAGTTCAAACCTTATCAGAGGAGTTAGAGAAAAGAAGGAAGAGAATAATAATAGTAATTATGGTGAGGTTTTGACAGAAAAAGAGGGTGAAAAAATTAATTGAGGAGTTCTTGCTTGGCGCGATTCTTGGGAGTCGTTCCTAGAATGGTTAACTCAATTTGATTCTTCATCCGAAGTTACATCATAATATTTTTGAAGCGTTAATAAGTTGGAATCCTCTAATTTATTCATTTTTTTCTTTCAAAGCATGATTGTACTCAAGCCAGAATGGCCTTATTATGAAAGTATGCACGTAAGATGACAATTTTCATTCAAAATTAATGATATAGTTGTAGTTTTAATATTATATTTTGTATTTTTATTATTTTTTAATTTTTACTTTATATTCATTCAACGTAAATATGCATCTCTCAAGTTCGATGTGATAAGGATGTGCTCCTATTCAAATAGAAACTCTTTGAATTAGAAACTAAAAATTATAAACTACTATTTCTAAATATACAGCAACATAAATTCTAATAAAATACTACTGATAATCATGTACACTCCATCGACCTACCATGTCCAAGTTCTTGTATGACTCAAGAACTACCAATTCTCCTCTTACATTAGGTGGACTTACAAGTAAATTATCATTATGCTTCTCACAAGTAAATCCTATGTGTAACGCCCCGTACCCCAAAATACAAGGGATATTACCATCAGTCTACCGCGAGACTCAATTTCGGCAGAGTCTCCCCTGTAAACTGGACCTTTCGTCACCTAATAGACACAGTGCATATAATAATT
>MVGT01000503.1:110382-133335 GCA_002174775.1 Macleaya cordata | reverse complement strand
ACTTGAATTGCCTGCACGTTTAGGGCAAATTCATGATGTATTTCATGTATCTATGCTACGCAAATATGAACCAGATCCCTCTCATATAATTGATTGGCAATCTTTGCAAGTGGATGAAGATGTTTCCTATGAAGAAGGACCTATGCTAATTTTAGATCGAAGAGAAAAGACACTGCGAAATAAAGTCATCCTTTTAGTTAAAGTCTTATGGCGACATCATAATACAGAAGAAGCAACGTGGGAGAAGAAATCTGATATACTAGCTCAATACCCAGATCTCTTCAATTGAGGTACATTTTTAATTTCGAGGACAAAATTCTTATAAGGAG
Organism: Macleaya cordata; assembly: GCA_002174775.1. Classification (NCBI taxonomy): domain Eukaryota; kingdom Viridiplantae; phylum Streptophyta; class Magnoliopsida; order Ranunculales; family Papaveraceae; genus Macleaya; species Macleaya cordata. The sequence goes on along the minus strand of MVGT01000503.1, from coordinate 133,006 downwards.
GGGAGAATGTAACGACCCAAATAATTTTGTTGACTTTGGTGAGTCAAGTTGAGTCGAGTCCAACGTTACAATCGTGGAACCTATTAGGTGTTAAAATAATTAAGTCTAGGATTAAATAATGAGTTTTTGTTCGGAGCATAATTTGAAGAATCGAACCTAACGAATGGGTAAATCTCGAAAAGTTATTAAATTGTGACCACTCACGCGCGAAAATCGGACACTAAATGATCCCAAACCAAAGCCCGGAACACGATTTTGACCAGTACCGAAGGTACCCGCGATTTTGACTTTGATTTTGACCAATTAAACTTTATTTAATTGTGTATATATACTATATATATGTATTAGGTGTTGTATTAAAGAGTAATTTTATAAATCTTTCTATTATATACACATAATTCGTTGTATGTGCATACACCTTAGTATAACCTATATAGTTATTTATTTTTTTAATTTTAAAGTTTTTTTCTTTTTAGCCCATTTTTTCCACCGCCTAAGCAGATTTATAAGAGAGAGAGGGAAATCTATCTTACAGATAGAGAGATACGGTGGGAAGGGGAAGAAGGAGAAGAAGGAGAGAGAAAGAGAGAGAGAGAAATAGGAAGAAGAAGATGATGACGATGGTCCGATGGAGATCGTAGAGACCACGTAATTTGTGGATTGAGGTATAAATTTGAAATCCTAGCTTTTTATTTTATTTTTAATTAGATATTTTATGTTGTTTGAAAGTCTAAATTCGCCCTACGGTTAATGAATTTAACCGTATGTCAATGTGACTATGGTTAAGGATCACACTATCACCTAATTAAAAATTACTAAGGTGATAAGAGTACAACAAAAATCTCTAACAAGAGTATTGACTTATTCGATTCTTAATATGCGGAATTAAGAACAAGAATCGAATATTTCAATCTCACAACAAGTATAGAAATATGCACAAGAGATTTTGTTAACGAGGAAAACCCAAACTGGGAAAAACCCCGGGACCTAGTCCAGCAAAAATCCACTAAAAGTTATTGAAAACTTACAACCCGATTTACCACTCGATGGACACGATTTACGACTCCCTCTACGCTCCAACAGCTACGGTGTACAGTTCTTCCACAAATTCGAAATCCACGAATTTGCCTCTTAGTAGATGATGATGCGTCTCCAACTTGAACTCCACAAGTCCCGCACCTTGAACCAATACTTGACTCCTCAAGTATATCACCACAAGCTTGAAACTTCAAGCTCAACCACCGGAAATCCACCGGCAACAAAACTCAGGTTTTGAGTTAAAATGGGAAGGATTAAAGCATGTACAACAAGCTTGGAAGCTAAAGAATTAGAGTTGAAACTCTCCAAGAACTTGTTGATAAATAGGGTGAATGGTTGATTAAACATTGATGGTTCAATCCCTATTTATAACTCAAAATGTCCAGCACAAACCCAGAAATCTCTAGGTTGTATTAGGTCAAAAGCTAGACACAATAATGGAGATGAGGAGACATTCCATTGATCCCTCATCCCATTTAGAGGTGTTCCCCACGCACCAATAATTCCCCTAAAATATGCTAAGAGGAAATGTGCAAAAAAGTGAAAAGGAATCACTTTACAGCTCACGAAACAGCTGAAATCGCACATATCTGGGCGTTGGTTTCGAAACCAAGAAGGTTGGTTTCGAAACCAAAAAAGGCCTGGAATGATTTTCATAACTTTGGTTTCGAAACCAATATGTTTGGTTTCGAAACCAAAGACCATCTAACATCATTCTGTAGCTTTGGTTTCGAAACCAACAAGTCAGTTTCGAAACCAAAAACCATCTGTTGGCATTTTTCAGGGTTGGTTTCGAAACCAATATGGTTGGTTTCGAAACCAAAAACCTCCTGACATCATTTTTCAACTTTGGTTTCGAAACCAACCTCCTTGGTTTCGAAACCAACCTTTGGCCACAGTACAAATGGTCACAGTTTCCCGAAAAACCGTGGTATTCTGACAGCATTCTTTCAAACACTAGTTTTAAGGGGTTTTGACATCTTTTGCCATTCCGTACTTTCTCATATGATCTAATATGAACTAACCACCTATGGTATTGAGTTACTAAGTCACTTACCATCCTAAAATGAGTTCCGGTGGTTTCTCATATGATCTAATATGAACTAATCACCTATGGTATTGAGTTTCTAAGTCACTTACCATCCTAAGATGAGTTCCGGTGGTTCTCATATGATCTAATATGAACTAACCACCTATGATATTGAGTTTCTAAGTCACTTACCATCCTAAGATGAGTTCCGGTGGTGAGTTGAGCTTCTTGGAGTCTTTGCTTCGCAACGAACCGAATGACTCACTAACTCTAACTCAAGTTACATTGACCATCTTGAGTTTACCTTTGACACGAAATTCGACAAATATGACATGAGTGAACTCATGGACCTAACAATCTCCCCCTTTGTCATTTTCGTGACAAAGCCATACATAAGAAAATAGTATAAAGAACCTTCCCCATTACAACTCGTATTTTCTTACACATGACTCAATAGAACTTAAAACACGGATTGTATAAAACAACCTGTTTCCTGCACATGCTCACAAAACAAGTCAAGGAATCTTATAAAATACTAAATACATACCTTGAAGAATGTTTAGAGCATTTAATGAAGGTAGAGATAATATCTCTCCTCCTTTGTCAAAGCTTCTCCCATCTTAAGATATCTTCCAATGGTGGTGAGTTGAGCTTTGCACAAGTCTTCTCTCCTTCACTAAAAGTCTTCACTGGTTAAAAATGTAGAGACAACTTGCAAACTCTCATTGATCATATTGAGTTCGAGTTGACACGTAAATTGACAAAAACTATCAGGGAACTTATGGACCTTACATTGTTAATCTTAGTTTTCAATTTTAGGGTTAATTTTGTTAATAGTTTAAGGTTTGATTAGACCTTTCAAACCCTTAATTGATGAAATTGATAATTGGGAAAGTTGATTTTGACCCAAATTTACTGTTTTGGGTTAGATTGTAAGATTCGGAGGTCTAAATTAATTGAAGAGGATATTTAGAGCAAATTGGGTTGTAGTCCTAAAGCCCTTATTTAATTTGATAAGGACCTGGACCCTTGTAGTGACTGTTTAGGTTAGAATTTAGATTCCTAGGCTATTCTATATGGAATTAGTATGAATTGAATTAAGTTTTGAAAGTGAATTAATGTTGTTACAGTTGGAAGTGTGTACTAATACCAGTACACTAATTGGAGAAAATTAATACAGTAAAGCGAGCATTGCGGGATTTGAGGTAGGAACTTATAAATACTCTCTTTAGCCATTAAAATACTTTCAATGCTTTTGATAGGGTTTAGATTTATAAATCAAATGTAATTATTTTGCAAAGCATGCATGATTTATTTGTGATGTCCTATTGATGTGAAAATGATTCTCCAAAAGTATAGTTTTACATAGTGATGTAAAACAATAATAGTTATTTTTAAAATAACTAGATTCTAATAATTATGTATATGAATGAATTATATACATATATAAGTATATTAATGATTCTTTTCTTACTTATAGTTAAATAAACTATATTTTAAAAGAATCGAGATTTAATCGTTATCGAGCTTTGGGGATGGGTATATTTCCAAAACCAAATAGATTTTGGGGTTCTTATAATATATATATATATATATATATATATATTAGATATATATTTTACTTCCTTCCATATGTTGGGAGAAGTAGTTGTTTTAAGATGATGTGTGGGATGGAGGTTCCTAGTTGTTGGGTATGTGTTAGTGATTCTCTAGGTACGGGCTTTCCCCCGGAATATATACTATATATGTTATGCTGGACTTTCCTCCGGCTATAATTATTACCGGCTTTCCCCAGATTCTATTGACCACCCCTATTTTAACTCCTCCCCCCATTAGACTTGCTGACCTTCAATATGCAAAATCGTGGGATATGAGGTATCCTATTACCTTTGCTCTAAGGCAAGATTCCAACTAGGGGTGTCAATGGATAGTCGAAAATCCGAATTCGTAATCATAATTGTATTCGAAATTTTGCATATAATTAAAAAAATTTGGATATCGGATTCGAATGTTTTTTTAAGATATTTTTCTTTCGAATACGAATTCGAATAGCAATATGCTTGATTCGATAAATATTCGATTCAATGGGATATTATATTATTTATAAAGTATCACCCATAGTATGTTACTATTGGTGTTTTGTTTGTACAACAAATAAAAGCCCAATAAAACACAAACATCACACAACTCCTTGTGTTTTACGCATACAATAACTAAAATCCAAACTTTCAACGAAAAGGGAAAAAACCCTTTATCAACGTCTGGATCAGCCATCTATGGAGAAATCTATCTGTCTTTCTCACTATATTTCTTACACTCTTCTCACTTTCTTCCCTCTCGCTATCTAGATATGAGAGGTGAGCATTGGTTGTCTAGATTTGGAGAAACTACCAAAACTCGAGTGGTTGCTCTCTAACGTAGGATGAGGGTTTCAATTTGAATTATATTTATCAATTTTTCAATGGTGATTTTGGCTTTTGTCCATGGAACTTTTATCACTGAGGGTATTAGGGTTTTGTGAAGTTTTATGATTACAGATGTTGTTCAGAATTTTTGTTATTTCATGAAATTAAACGTTTCTTCTATGAAATTGATGGTTTCTTATATGAAATTTTTGTGATGGTAACCTGATGATTAGAATTATTGACCAAATTGGATTTTATCAAATATCCGATAAAATTAACATATACGAATTCGAAGTTTAAAATGGGATATCTGATCAAATTCGAATTCGAATCGGATACGAATAATAGATATTTTTTGGGATACGAATTCGGATAATACCCTATTTGATCCGATAGGCAACCATTTACACCCCTAGTTCCAACTTGCACTTTTAGCCCGCCAAATTTGTGGGCCTGAAAAAGTCAACCCTAACTATATATATATGTCTAATTAGCTGGTTGAGTTAGGGTTTGGCAGTTTAACTATGGTAATTATTATAGTCATTATAAATAAAAAGTTAAATTAAAAAATGAATACAAATCATTTTATCTTATAACAAATAAATAATAATGAAAAATAAAGTTTTGAATAAGAAGTACTTGCACAGGTCTACAAAGCCAGGTAAAACACAAAATGTGTACGTACAACCTAAATTAGTCGGTCCAAATAGGAACTATTGACACCTTAAAGAGGTGTTCGCTCAACAACACCTCGATTGTGGGTGTGGGGCCATATGGATACGACTTAAGGAACGGTTTTTTTTTATGTTCTCATTACCATGTAAATCATCCTCACACAAAATTAGTCAATTCTAAAACTTCTAACCTTATAAAAAATTGACTGGTTGTTGTTTTAAAATCAACGGTGAAGACTTCTAATCAACTTTTGCTGGGGTTAATTAAAACTTTTAGAATGAGTTGATATTTTGTAAGGATGATCTACAGGGTGAAGAGAACATCATCACCAAAAATTATCCCTTGAATCGTATCTATGTGGGCTTCACATGTGAGGTGTCGTCTAACTAGGGGTCTCATTAAGATTTTTATCCAAATACAGGCACACGAAGTGCTATTTTATACACAAGCTGATATTTTGTGAGGATGATTTGCAGGGTGTGGAGAACATCCTCACCGAAAATTATCCTTTAGAACGTATCCATGTGGGCTCCACACTCGAGGTGTTGTCCAGCTAAGGGTGTCTCAATAGGATTTTTATCCAAATACAGGCACACAAAGTGCTATTTTGTGCACCCACTTGCGTAGATAATACCATTCTAGTCACACATTGAGCGTAGACTCTGTTTTAAAAGGTCAGCGTGTGAGCAAGGGCAAGGCTAAGGACTAACCAGGAAATATAATAAAGTTAAGGGTTATAAACGTAAACATAAAGAACCATATAGGGCATATCCCGTAAGATATTTCTCAATAAAAGTCATCAACGGCTAATAATCACTTTTTTAGATCTAACGATGAGGATGCATTTGAACATTGCATAAATTATTAGGGTTTTCGCAACCCTATTTTCCTCCAAGTTCTTCACTTCTCTCTGCGTCGCTCTCGTCAAGCTACTCTCTCTCTCCTTCGGTAAATCTTTAATTCCTTCTCTCAGTTGTTTTGTCTTCAAGCAATTTCTTGTATGTGATCGTTCTTCACATAACTAGATCTTTTTCTGTGAAATGGTTTTTCTGATTTGATGGTTGGAATATTGGTTTTTAGTATTGGTTACAGTAGAATGAACTGAAGTTATAGATCTAATGCGTTGTTTATATATTAGTATCGATTTGTTGTAATTTTTAATCGGTCAAAAATTTGGGTTTCTGGAATTGTGCTTGTCAATTTGTTAATCTATCTAATGAATAGATTAGAGAGATGTTTTACTGTTGATCTCTTTCTAGATTGAGGTTTTCTTATGCTTTTATTTATTACTGATTGCAGATACTTTTATATTAGATTCGATTTGTTGAACTTTGTAATCGGTCAAAAAATATAGGTTTATCAAATTCTGTTTGGCGATTTGTTAATCTATCTAATGACAATAGGTTAGAGAGATGTTTTATTGTCAATCTCTTTTTAGATTGAAGTTTTCTTATGCTGTTGTTTATTTCTGATTGGAGATACTTTTATTGAATAGATCTATTTGTTTCCATTTCTCGTTTCTGATAGCAGACTCAGAAGTTATCATTTCTTGAATGAAAATTTTATGGTTAAGTTTGTATTTCTTTCTGAAGTTCTTGTTTAACCTTTCATTTTGTTGGTCCAGTAAGAATCTTATTAGGTTTGAATATTTATTTTTCTGGATTTATTTTCCTGAGAAATCTTATTTTGGTCTCAATTTAATGTGTTTTAATTGTTGTAAAAGTGATTCTGTATTTCTTTACAGCAAGTAGGATTTATGACTGATAGCTGCAAATTATACTAATATGTGTTCATTATGTGTTTTACAGAGAAATTTATTATATCTGTCTTCTCTCTCTTTTATTTGAAAAGCCTTAGGAACAGAAGTAATAGATAAATGATATTCTCTAAACGTAGATTCTATTGTTATTTAACAACTAACAAGAACACTGACACGTCTGTCCTATGATTCTTATCTGATAATATCCAAAAGGAAAAGTGTTTTCAATAAGCTTAGATATTGTTTTAAACTGTGGACTCATGCATGACTGATCTTAGTAAGCATGTTTTGGCTTAGGTTGCATATATCTCCAGTTTGTTGTAGGCGATTGTCACCTTGGTTGGATTTACAAGTTGTTCTTAGTTATAAAGAGTTTTGTCTAAGAATTTGTATTGCCTAAATGCCTATCTATGACTCTATTGAAGAATATTTTTTAGTTGTATGCCGGGTGCTTCTTGCAATGGTTTAAGTTTTATACATGCAGTAGTTTGTTGTACATTCTGTAAGCCACCCAGCAAAAGTACTCAAATGTTTGTTTGTTGATGGCTAAACGTGTTTTTCTTTTAAATTTGACAGTTTTATTGTGCTTAGGATTCCAACAATTGTAAATTTGTACTATTTTTAGTACATGACTTGTAATCATGATTCCAGCTGTTTGATACTGTAACAAGGCACTGATTTTATATATGTAATGTAATATAATGAGGTTTCGGATAATTATGTTGTAGACAGTTGACTGCCTTCCATGATATTTTTTTACTTGTCAAATGAATGCAGATACTATGAGTTGTCAGTTTAGCTATGATTTATTTAGTAAGTTACTTTTTTGTTATCTTTTGACATTTCAGGTACCTCTCTTCTACAAGTACTGTTTGGTGATATTTAGAAGCAGCAAAGATGGTATGCTTATTGAATGAGGTGTATTCTGTTGCAGATCTGTTCCTTATTGCTTCAATTTCTGATGGTTTTGAAACTTTGTTATGTGCAGGTGAAGTTTACAGCGGAAGAGCTTCGCAGGATTATGGACTTGAAACATAATATACGGAATATGTCTGTTATTGCCCATGTAGATCACGGTAAGCTTGGTTTGTTGTTTTGACATTCTTCTTGAGGAACCTTTTTTTTCTTTGTTGTTTTAACTATACCCGTTGGTTTTTTGTTATTTCCACATCCTGTATGCAAAAAAGATGCACTTGGACTTCAATAGAGAATGGGAAACATAGTCTTTGATGTCTTATTTATGAGTGAGTGAATGCATGGTAAAACTGGATTTGATTCTGGATGAACCTATCAAGTTTGCCTTCTTCCCTTTTATGGAGCCTTTGCTCTGGTTAATATCTAACTAGAGGTTCTTGCCACCCTTCATATGATGGTGATTGCCTCTCTGTTTATATGCATGCGGATATAAAAGATTTTGTTGGTCTTTCTTTATCATGACTCTTATATTTACAATATCCCCCATCTTAATTTATAGCATTGCAGTTGTTTACATTTCTTTCTGATAATAAACTTATCCATGTCATCTTCAGTAAATTTTAGTTTCACACGTGCATATGAAGTAGATGTGATTACAATGTTTTCTTGAATGAATTGGCGGGTTTATCTTATGTTATTTTGTCTCTGCAGGGAAATCCACTCTTACTGATTCTCTTGTGGCTGCTGCGGGTATCATTGCCCAGGAAGTGGCTGGTGATGTTCGTATGACTGATACCCGTGCAGATGAGGCAGAGCGTGGTATCACAATCAAATCTACTGGGATCTCTCTCTACTATGAGATGACCGATGCTGCTCTGAAGAACTACAAGGGAGAACGGACAGGAAATGAGTACCTCATCAACCTTATCGATTCACCTGGGCACGTTGACTTCTCTTCTGAAGTCACAGCTGCCTTACGTATTACTGATGGTGCACTTGTGGTGGTGGACTGTGTGGAGGGTGTTTGTGTCCAAACCGAGACTGTCCTTCGGCAGGCCCTTGGAGAAAGGATCAGGCCGGTTCTAACTGTTAACAAGATGGATCGGTGTTTCCTTGAGCTCCAGGTTGACGGAGAGGAGGCTTATCAGACCTTCTCCAGAGTCATTGAGAACGCCAATGTCATTATGGCCACATACGAAGATCCACTCCTCGGTGATGTCCAAGTGTACCCCGAGAAAGGAACTGTTGCTTTTTCTGCTGGTTTGCACGGTTGGGCCTTCACTCTAACCAACTTTGCCAACATGTATGCTTCCAAATTTGGTGTTGATGAGAGTAAGATGATGGAGAGGCTTTGGGGTGAGAACTTTTTTGACCCTGCAACCAAGAAGTGGACCACCAAGAACACTGGATCTCCTTCCTGCAAGCGTGGTTTTGTACAGTTCTGTTATGAACCCATCAAGCAGATTATCAACACTTGCATGAACGATCAAAAAGACAAGCTGTGGCCTATGTTGCAAAAGCTTGGCGTTACCATGAAGTCTGAGGAGAAGGATTTGATTGGAAAGGCCTTGATGAAGCGTGTGATGCAGACTTGGCTACCAGCAAGTACTGCTCTACTTGAAATGATGATCTTTCATCTTCCATCTCCTTCCAAGGCTCAGAGATACCGTGTTGAGAACTTGTACGAGGGTCCCCTTGATGATATGTATGCCAATGCTATCAGGAACTGTGATCCTGAAGGGCCTCTTATGCTTTATGTGTCTAAGATGATTCCCGCTTCTGACAAGGGTAGGTTCTTTGCTTTTGGACGTGTCTTTGCAGGGAAGGTTTCAACTGGGTTGAAGGTTAGAATCATGGGACCTAACTATGTCCCTGGTCAAAAGAAGGACTTGTATGTTAAGAGTGTGCAGAGAACTGTCATTTGGATGGGAAAGAGGCAGGAATCAGTTGAGGATGTTCCTTGTGGGAACACAGTTGCTTTGGTAGGTTTGGATCAGTTTATCACCAAGAATGCAACCTTGACAAATGAGAAGGAAGTTGATGCCCATCCTATTAGAGCCATGAAGTTCTCTGTCTCCCCTGTTGTTCGTGTTGCCGTGCAGTGTAAGGTTGCCTCTGACCTCCCCAAGCTTGTTGAAGGTCTTAAACGTCTGGCCAAGTCTGATCCTATGGTGGTATGTTCCATTGAGGAGTCTGGAGAGCATATTATTGCAGGTAAGACAGTCTCCCTTGTAACTTTCTACTTTCTTTTCCCTTGAATGTATTGCTTCTTTATACTGATGCGAACTTTTTTATTGCAGGTGCTGGAGAACTCCACCTTGAGATCTGTTTGAAGGATTTGCAGGATGATTTCATGGGTGGGGCAGAAATTATAAAATCAGACCCTGTGGTTTCCTTCCGTGAGACGGTGCTTGAGAAGTCATGCAGAACTGTGATGAGCAAGTCCCCTAACAAGCACAACCGTCTGTACATGGAGGCACGACCTCTGGAGGAAGGGCTTGCTGAGGCAATTGACGATGGCCGTATTGGTCCAAGGGATGATCCTAAGGTTCGCTCAAAGATCTTATCCGAAGAGTTTGGGTGGGACAAGGATCTTGCAAAGAAGATCTGGTGTTTTGGACCTGAGACCACTGGTCCAAACATGGTTGTGGATATGTGTAAGGGAGTTCAATACCTGAATGAAATCAAGGATTCAGTTGTGGCTGGGTTCCAGTGGGCGTCTAAGGAAGGTGCATTAGCAGAAGAGAACATGAGAGGTATTTGCTTTGAGGTTTGTGATGTGGTTCTCCACGCTGATGCCATCCACAGAGGTGGTGGACAGGTCATCCCCACAGCTAGGAGGGTCATCTACGCCTCGCAGATCACCGCCAAGCCAAGGCTGTTGGAGCCAGTTTACCTAGTGGAGATCCAGGCACCAGAGCAGGCTCTTGGTGGTATTTACGGTGTTCTGAACCAGAAGCGTGGGCATGTGTTTGAGGAGATGCAGAGGCCGGGTACTCCACTCTACAACATCAAGGCGTATCTTCCTGTCATCGAGTCTTTTGGTTTCTCAGGTCAGCTCAGGGCAGCGACATCAGGTCAGGCTTTCCCACAGTGTGTGTTTGATCATTGGGACATGATGTCGGCTGATCCTTTGGAGGCTGGATCCCAAGCTGCTACTCTAGTGTCGGAAATCAGGAAGAGGAAGGGTTTGAAGGAGCAGATGACCCCACTTTCCGAATTCGAGGACAAGCTGTAAGGTGTCTAGTCTCAGCAGAGAGGAGAGAGACATGCAGGATTGAATTGAAATTAAAGGTCTGCTGGTTATATACACAAGAGTCGAGAGACAGATGGTAAGTCTGGATATTTGTTAACTTCTACTATTTGGGAATTTTCAGTTTTTTTTTTTTTTTTTTTGGGGGTTCGTTTGAAGTTTTGTTACACTTGTTTTTGTGGGCAAAAAAGTAGGACAGCTGCTGCTCCCCCGGTTTTCTATTTGTATCAGTAGAGGGTGGTTGTGATACATTTAGGATGCATGCTTTTGCAAACAATGAACCTGGTGAAATTTTTGTTTCAGTGATTAATGTTCCTTCTTAGTTACCTTTTGGATCGATTTATCTGTTTCTTTCCTGCTTTTTTTTCTTTTTATTATTTTATATGGATGGGCCTGTGTCTTCTTTATTCTTCCATAAGATGAACATCAATTACCACCACCTATTGATGAGTTCTATTTTTTTTTCTCACCCACTACTTCCAGTACTATCCAGCAGTCAGGTGTTGCATCCTGGGTCATCTATATAATAGCTTGTAAGGGGCTGCCCCCTTAAGCCATTTGGGCTGGCTAAGGGGCGCCAGCCCCCTACAATATATGAGAGAGAAAGAGAGAGGGGAGGAGAGCGCGGCTATTTTTGGGGAGGCGGCGGGACAGCTCTCAGCTGTCAAACCGTCCGTCCTCCCCCATATATATCTATATTTTTTTTATCTTATAAAATATCGATTATATCCTTATACATAATTTATTAATTTACACTTGGTTTACACTGTTAAAGGAATCGCATTGGGTTAATCTAAGCGGTGATTTTTTGTGACGATGATATACACATCATCTAGATCAACATCACTATATGTATCGTATTTAGTGGGTCCACATAATACCCATTTTATTATTACATTTGACTTATACGTGTTTGTGCGCTACATAATTTGGCAACTCACATGTGGGGGCAAAATGAATTTGTCACGCGCGAAGCGCGTGTGACGAGGATGGACAACATGTGGGGAGGCTTGTGCTAGATAATAGCATTGCTTGTGGATGAACTGTGTCCCCCCTCCAAAGAACTTTACGATGGTGGTTTATCAATTCTCTCATTGATTTTGGTAGTAATACTGATTTTATTATTATTATTAGGGAGCTCGTCTAATACATCCATTATGAGTTTAATTCAGCCTGGTTAATCCACCAAATTTTATATGAGTCTATTTAGTACAAAAATAAAATTTGGACAGATCTGCCCTTTAACTAATTCAAAGTTATGCTTTGTTCTCCTTTCTTCTTCATTTCCATCATAACCCCATCAAAGCCTGCATTAACGTACTGTAACCGACCGGATCTTCACTAGTACTTCGCATCGATTAACCCTCCCTTCGCCGGATCTAATCAAGTAAGTTCTCAACAGTATACAATCCTTAGGTACACTGATTTCTACATGTACAACCACACTGGACCACCAAATAGCAAACGACATGAAAGGCCATATATATGTAAACCTCTTTTGCTTTGCTTGATCGATTAGAAGGTGATAGATCAGTATTTCACTTGAGTAGCCAAGTACTTATACTGTACTCACGATCGATAAGCCCACGTATGTACTAATATCTTCAAGCTCCTTCCGAAACAGGGAAATGGATAAGAAGAAGATGGTTAACAGATTCACCATTAATATAAAGCATTACGACGAAATGCTGTCCAGATGTAGAAAGATACCTTCAGCGCGCAGACCCCATTAATTATCAACCATTCTTCTTGCCTCATATATAGCTAGCATGTAATTATCAACCATTCTTCTTGCCTCATATATAGCTAGCATGCCTTTGAGTTGAATACGTTATTATTCGTAAACTGCAGGTGGCATTCTCTTTTTAAATAAAGTTCTTTTTTTTTAATTTACTTTTCAACAAATTAATTTTGTGCACTCTTTTGAGCAGACGGGAGAGAGAGAGAAAAGAAAGGAAAGAGAAAGAAGAGGAAAAAGAAGAGAAAGAGATAGAAGAGAGAAGAAGAAAAAATTCAACATAGATATATGCAAAAACGTTTTTGCATGAATTATGCAAAAATATTTTTGCAGGAACTATGCAAAATCATGTTTCACAGATAATTTAGCATACAACTATGCAAAAATGTTTCACATAATGATTTAGCATATGCAAAAATATTTTTGCATGAACTCGTGCAAAAACGTTTTTGCATAAATTTCGTGATTTTTTTTTTTCCGAAAACCATTCTTGACTGGTCTAGTTTCAAAGATCTCAAAAAGTGCTTTCTAAATATATGAATTTTGTCAAAATCCGAATTTTAGTTGAAGAGATATAATATTTTAAAGTTTAAAAATAAAAAAGATAACTACATTTCTCTCTCATACAACTGTACAAGTTTGAAAAAGAAATTATTAGGGATAATGACCAAACCATCCAATATATAATTTTTTTAATCAATTTAGTACACAAGATTTTTAATAAGATTGAAATACCTTTTTTAAAGCTTTTTGAATCTATTTAGTCCTTTTTAAACTTTTCTAAATCTATTTAGTCCATTCCTTCCTTTTTAATGTTCCTATTTTGCCCTTATTATATTTCTCAATCACCTTTTTGTCTTTTTCAAACTTGTACAGCTGTATGAGAGAGAAATGTAGTTATTTTTTTTTTATTTTTAAACTTTAAAATGTTATATGTAATACCCCTATCTCTATTAGTTGCTTATGTTGGGGGCAGCCACTTGTGTTAAGGGCACCTGGTTAGAATTTTATTAGGGTTGGGTGCTATTATCTATAAGTATTAGCTAAACCTAATCTAATCCCTTGTTTTCATTCAACTAGAAGAGAGGAGAAGAGAGGGGGAGAGGTGGATCGGCTGGGAGAGAGGGAGAGCAAGAGAGTGAGAGAACCTCTTGATTGAGAGCCCAAGGCTTTGTGAAGAAGGAATCTCAGAGAAATCAAGGGTGTGTTGCTGGGATCATCATCTTCTTCATCTTCTTCTTCTTCCTTTGGGTTTCATCTTCCTTGGTGATTTGAGGCAAGTAGTAACTTGCTCTTTTGGTGTAGACTTAGGTCTTCCACTTTGCTTTGATGAAGTCTTAGTAAATGCTTGCATGAAAGCTAGGTTTATGCTTAGTTTACATAACCTAATCCATGAATGAATGCATAGAAATTGGGTTTTAATGGATAATATATGTTAACTAGATGAATGAAGGCATGTATCCATGTGTGTATGATTTTCATTGGTTAAAGAGCATGAAATCTATGTATATTTAACTTGTATACAATCCCCTAAGGTTGCAGGCCAAAATCCCAAGTTTCCATGGAGTTTTGTTGAAGAACAAAACCCAGAATCGCGAGAAAACCCAGGGTGTATCGATACCCATTTAGGGTGTATCGATACAGCCCCAATCTGAAAGGGTGTATCGATACCCATTTAGGGTGTATCGATACAGCCCCAATCTGACAGCATGTATTGATACCCATTTAGGGTGTATTGATACTCCCTCAGCATGTAAGTTAGTATCGATACGCATTGCCTTTTGACCCTAAAATTGGTTTTTGGTAGTTTCTTTTGTGTAATTAGTTCTTGTATGAAGGATATCATGATCATGTTCATGCATGCTAATAATGGATATGTATTTATAAGTGTAAAATGCATAAATGACTTATTGAGAACTATTTCCATGATGATGAGAAATTGTGGACACATAGATAATGTGTAAGATACTTCCATAAGTTTGATGTATGCTTAAATAACTTGTTTGGCACGTGTGCAAACATAGTTAGGTCCTGTATAGGCCTGGTCCTCTCCAAGCGAGGTCTTCGGAATCGCCAAGTGAGGTCTACGGAATCACTTGACACGTAAGTAACGCCGACAGGGTTACCAGTGTTCGGGGGATGGATTTCGAGGCGGTTTCATCAGACTTACGTGGCGCACGGCCAGTGTCTCGATTGAACTACAGGAATGGGTGAAACGTGGGTAGTAACTAGAGAGCACTCTTTGTTACGAAAACTTAATCTTAATCGAAGAACATAAAACACAACAGCCGTGAATCTTGTGCATTGCTTTACATTACTTTATTCGTTATCTTATCGTTGTTAATACACTGAAACTTGTGAAGCATATGGTTGACCCGAATCTAAGCCAAGGGAACTAGTGAACTTGCTGGCTAGGTTTTGACCTAGCACCGTTATTTTTACAGGTCCAAGACAACAGGTGAATCCTCGCTAGAGGCGGTGTTCACGTAGGCAGGATCTAGTCTTCGGAGACTTGCTTAAGTTCCGTGAAGACGTAGGACATCCTTTGCGATTTCTTTCAGTTTAGTTTGGACATTGTTTAGTCCTTTGATGTTTGGGATTGTTTAATTATCCAATCGTTTGACAGTTTATCTTTAAGTTGATAAAGTTTATTTCAGCTTTATTGTGCTTGTGATGTGAACATGAGTGCAAGCTTCTTGTTAGCTTGGTGAACTGCGCTCACCCTAGTGCTACAGGTTGTTAAGGGTTCCGCCGGAAATGCCTAGTTCTCATCGAGTAAGGGCTGCAGACCCGAAAGGTGAGGGCGGGGCACTACATTATATCTCTTCAACTAAAATTCAGATTTTGACAAACTTATATTTGAAAAGCACTTTTTGAGATCTTTGAAACTAGACCAGTCAAGAATGGTTTTTGAAAAAAAAAAAAAAAATTCACGAAATTTATTCAAAAATATTTTTGCATAGAAATATTTTTGCATATGCTAAATCATTATGTGAAATATTTTTGTATAGATCTATGCTAAATCATATGTGAAACATGATTTTGCATAGTTCTTACAAAAATATTTTTGCATAATCCATGCAAAAACGTTTTTGCATAGATCTATGTTGAATTTTTTCTTATTCTCTCTTCTATCTCTTTCTCGTCTTTTTCCTCTTCTTACTCTTTCCTTTCTTTTTTCTCTCTCTCACGTCCCTCTCTTCTCTCTCTATCCTCTCTTTTCTTTCTTTTATCTCTTTTTCCTTTCTCTTTTTTTCTTAATCAAATCTTTCTCCTTTTCTCGCTTATTCTCTTCTCTCTATCTCCTATATTTCTCCTCTTCTCTATGCCGATCTCTCTCTCTCTCTCTCTCTCCCTTTCTCTCTCTCGGTGGTGATGGTAGAAACTATCTGTCTCTTTTTCTCTCTCATCATCATCAAGATCTTTTGTTAACTGGTGAATGATCGATCAATCGAAGCAAAGGAAACAAGTGAAGATCGAAAGCAGCAAAGTAAGCTTATTAATGTAGAGAGAGAAACAGAGATTCTTATTGTTAGAAAATTTAATCTGAAATTCCTGCAAAACAAAATTAATTAGTGTAAAGGATCGAGGCTAGAATTTAATTCTATGTCCTTAAGACTTAAATCGCCCCACAACAGTGCTTACGATTTCAGCGACGGTAGTCTCCCAGGGTACAATGATCGCTTCTTGAGGTAGTAGCACTTCAAACCACAAGAACAGTTGAATCAAAATTGATTGCACTCTCTCTCAATTGACTAGGACTCTAGATGATTATGAATATTTTTTTTTATGCAAAATGAAGACACAAGGGACCCCTTAAATAGATGGAACAGACACAATTTGTTCCAATAGGTGCTCGATAAATAAAATGCACCTTTACAATATGAATAGACACCAACTCACCAACTAACATTGGTTCAAGTCTATTCACGTGGGGTACAAACAAATTTACTCATTAACTTTAAAATTTGGTATACACGATTAGATACGTACATGGGCCCATCACTTAAACAAAGTTAACTTGGTCCCACTTAATTAAACTTTATTAGGTCAAATACCAAATTTCCGACAATCCCCCACATGAATGAGATATAACTGACAAGATGCAAAACTAGAGAGAGCACATTTGGAATGTTACTCTATCGAGAGAGGCAGCTTTTGACCTTGAACCCTCCTTAGTGAGCAACTATCTGATTTACTAGCTAATCAGTGAACATGATGTCTTGAACTGTTTAGCCATTGTTGTAAATCAAGACAATAGAACTCACACAGCTTCTTTCCGGACAAAGATGATTCTTACGGTTTTGTTCATTTTGGCCCTGAACAACTTCCTGGTTTTCACGAGTGCTTTAGAGAATTTAGCCTTAATAATTCTCATAGAAGCGGCCCTCACTTACACACTCATATAGGNAATCAAGACAATAGAACTCACACAGCTTCTTTCCGGACAAAGATGATTCTTACGGTTTTGTTCATTTTGGCCCTGAACAACTTCCTGGTTTTCACGAGTGCTTTAGAGAATTTAGCCTTAATAATTCTCATAGAAGCGGCCCTCACTTACACACTCATATAGGTGATTTCCTATTAAGAGTACCCTACAATACCCCACTTATATTTTAAGTTATAGGAATCATTAAAAGCATAGCTTATCCTTTTCACATGTTACAGGAAACACTATTATTAACCTAGAAATGAGTAAGAGTATAGACTCTTTAGTGTTACTACAGAGTTACACATAAATCAGTTGTCCCATTGAACCTATATATTGGGATCTCCAGTCAAATAGGTTGGGTTTTCTATTATGTATGCCCTTGGATCATAGGCTTCAAACCCATTCCCCTTAATGATTTATAAACTTGCTTTCTCGTTAAACCTTTAGTAAACGGATCCGCTAGGTTTTCTTTCGATCTTATATAATTAATGGTTATAATCCCATTTGAGGGCAATTATTTAACGGTATTATGTCTTCTACGAATGTGTCTAGATTTACCATTATATATTTTACTCTGTGCCCTACCAATAGCTGATTGGCTATCACAATGTATACAGATAGCAGGCACATGTTTCAGCCACACTGGAATATCTTCTAAGAAATTTCGAAGCCACTCTGCTTCTTCTCCGGCTTTATCCAAAGCAATGAATTCAGATTCCATTGTAGGTCTTGCTATACATGTTTGCTTTGAGGATTTCTAAGATACGGCTGCACTCCCAAGAGTAAAGACATATCCACTTGTGGATTTTGTGTCTTTAGTATCTGATATCCAATTTGCATCACTGTATCCTTCTAGTATAACTGGATATCTTGTATAATGCAGTCCATAGTTAAGGGTATATCTCAAATATCTTAGGAACCCTAATTATTGCCTTCCAGTGATCTCTTCCTAGATTATTCGTATATCTACTCAGTTTGTTAACTGATTGAGCTATATCAGGTCGAGTGCAGTTTGTGACGTACATTAAGCTTCCTATAATACGAGAATTTTCTAACTGAGAGATACTCTCTCCATTATTTTTAGATAAGTGAAGATTCAATTCTACGTGAGTTTTTGCAATATTGTGATCATCTTTAATGAACTTTTCTAACATTTTCTCAATGTAATGTGATTGAGACAATACCAATCCATTCGATGTTTTAGAAATTTTAATTCCTAGTATAACATCCACAATCCCTAAATCTTTCTTATCAAATTTACTGCTTAAGATTTTCTTAGTTTCTTTAATCATATCAAAGTTGCTGCCAATTATTAGCATATCATCTACGTATAAACAGACAATACCATACCTTTTTTGAGTGTTCTTTGCATACACGCATTTGTCACACTCATTGATCTTAAACCCATTTGATATCATTACATCATCAAACTTTTGGTGCCATTGTTTGGGTGCTTGTTTTAATCCATATAATGATTTGATAAGTTTACATACCATCTTTTCTTTTCCAGGAACTATGAATCCTTCTGGTTGTTTCATGTAAATTTCCTCTTCTAACTCCCCATTTAAAAAGGCATTTTTTACATCTATTTGATGTATTTCTAGGTTATTCAATGCTGCTATAGCAATTAACATTCGAATTGATGTTATTCCTGTTACATGTGAGTATGTATCAAAATAATCGATACATTCTCTTTGATTAAAACCTTTAGCTACTAACCTAGCTTTGTATTTATCGATTGATCCATCAGATTTTATTTTCCTTTTAAAAATCCATTTGCAACCTAATGGTTTGCTACCAGGAGGGAGATCTACTATTTCCCAAGTATGATTTTGCATGATGGATTCAATTTCGCTATTAATTGCTTCTTTCCAGAGAGGAGCTTCCGGTGTAGACATTGCTTCCTTGAATGTCTGGGGTTCATTTTCTAACAAAAAGTTAGAAATTCTGCTCCAAATGACTTAGATGTTCTAGCTCTTTTACTACGTCTAGGTTCATCTTCATTTTCTTTTTCTACAATTTTTTGATGATTATTGGCCATATCATCATGTGTTCTTTTAGGATTACTAAATTCTAATCCACCTTTATATGGAAATATGTCTTCAAAAAATGAGACATCCTGTGACTCAATTACTGTATTAATATGTATATCTGAAATTTCAGATTATACTCTAAGAAGCGATATGCACTACTATTTTCTGCATATCCAATAAAAATACAGTTAACTGTTTTAGGTCCTATTTTTACCCTTTTGGGAATAGGTACTGCCACTTTTGCTAGGCACCCCCACACTTTTAGATATTTATAGGATGGTTTACGACCTTTCCATAATTCATATGGAGTCTTATCTAATTTCTTATGGGGTACTTTGTTGAGAATATAGTTTGCAGTAAGAACTGCTCCCCCCACAAATTCTGGGGTAAACTAGAACTTATTAAAAATGCATTCATCATTTTATTGACGTGCGGTTTTTACATTCAGCAATACCATTTTGTTTGGGTGTATAGGGGGCTGTAGTTTGATGAATAATGCCATGTTCTGAACAAAATTCAGCAAATGGTGATTCGTATTCATCACCCCTATCACTTCTTAAAGTTTTTATCTTTACACTAAGTTGATTTTCAACTTCATTTTTGTCTCCGTAGCTAAAGTTCTCAAACAAGAGTTCCATTCCCCTTACTCGTATTGCAGGCAAATCCCGTTAATGTTTAAAAACTTCAATTGCTTCATCTTTACTTCTTAATAAGTACACATTACAATACCTTGTGCAGTCATCAATAAAAGTAATGAAATACTTTTTTCCATTTATGGTTTGTAAAGATTTGAAGCCACATATGTCGCTGTGAATTAATTCAGGAGGCATAGTATTTTTTTCTATAGAATGGAAATGAGGTTTCGATAATTTGGATTCCACACATATTTGACATTTTTGATTGGAATCTATATTAAACTTAGGAATAAGATCTATGTTAATTAATTTTCGTAAAGAGTTATAATTAACATGTCCTAATCTTAAATGCCAAATATTAGATGACTCAACTATGTAAGCAGAAGAAGAACCGATTTTATTAATAGTTGGTATTACAGTAAGGACGTTCATTTTGAACAGTCCATCAGACAAATAACCTTTGCCAACATACATATCATTCTTGCTTAAAACAAACTTATCAGAAACAAATACAAGCTTAAACCCGTTCTTGCTAAACAGTGACCCAGAAATCAGATTCTTTCGAATATCTGGAACGTGCAGCACATTATTCAGAGTAATCTCCTTTCCCAAAGTCATTTTCAGTATGATCTTTCCTTGTCCTACCACCTTTGAAGATGTCGAGTTTCCCATAAAAAGTTGTTGCTCTTCTTGATGAACATCTTGATAAGTAGAGAACATATTCCTTTCCGAATAGATATGACGAGTGGCTCCTGTATCCACCCACCATTCTCTAGGATTACTTCCAACCAGATTAACTTCAGATACGACTGCAACCAAGTTCATATCTGCTACATCTTTCGCCAGCTTATCCTCTTCAGTCAGATGAACTTTGTTTGACTTTTTCTTTGGATTTCGACAGTCTTTAGCACGATGTCCAAGTTTATCGCAGTTAAAGCATTTTCCTTTGAATTTTTTGAAAGTGCCTTGATCTTTGCGCTGGCCTCGAAGCTGCTTTCTTTTCTTGTTCACTTTCTGCCCTTCTTCCACAATGTTAGCCTTTGAATGATAAGATTGACTTTCATTCTTGTCTTCAGCCACACGGCTGTCTTCTTCAACTCTTAATTTTATAATCAATTCTTCAAGGTCCATTTCCTTACGTTTATGTTTAAGGTAATTCTTGAAGTCTTTCCAAGTTGGTGGTAATTTTTCTATTAAAGCAGCCACTTGGAAGGATTCACTAATTACCATTTTTTCGGCCTTAAGTTCATGTAATATTGATTGAAATTCGAGAACTTGATTCATTACAGTTTTGGAAATGACCATTTTAAAATCAAGAAATCTACCAACAATGAATTTCTTCATTCCGGCATCTTCAGATTTGTATTTCTTGTCAAGAG
This sequence comes from Macleaya cordata, assembly GCA_002174775.1. Classification (NCBI taxonomy): domain Eukaryota; kingdom Viridiplantae; phylum Streptophyta; class Magnoliopsida; order Ranunculales; family Papaveraceae; genus Macleaya; species Macleaya cordata. The sequence goes on along the minus strand of MVGT01000503.1, from coordinate 111,714 downwards.
ATTCCCATAATTCTTTTGCGGATTTCATTAGACTGTAAACATTATAAAGGGAATTTTCTAGTCCATTGAGAATATAGTTTTTGCACAAAAAATCAGCATGTTTCCATACTTCAATTGCAGCCACAGATTGCCTGTCTGTTTCATTATCCTCATTAAGTTTTGGACAATCTTCGTACAAAAACCTCGCTAAATTAAGAGTAGTGAGATAGAACAACATTTTTTGTTGCCATCTCTTAAATTCAAAGCCATTAAACTTTTCAGGCTTTTCTCCAGGGCTAACATGGGTAGAAGGAATAGAACCTTGAGTGACGGATGCCATTATTTTTGATTTGTATGATTTCTGTATAATACAACAAAAATGCCAAAATCAGTATATTGGATTTAACGAAATAATATCCTTGTATACAAAACCGGGTCTGTTATAACAAAGTAGAACCTTGAATATAATTCCTTGTTGTACCAGTTACAATTTTTGTAACAAAAAAAATAAAAAATTGAAAGAAGACAGAGAGAAGAAGATGACAAAATCCTGTTTTTGAACGTATCAAAAACTTATAAATTACAGAGTAAAGATATGAATGGATTAACACCCAATTAAGATATGAATGGTTGCAGGTGTTATGTTTTGGATTTTAAGAAACTAAATTATGTGTTATTAGATGTTATGTTTTGGATTTTAAGAAACTAAATTATGTGTTATTAGATGGTTGTTTTGTTCATTTTGAAATCTCTTATTGCTCTTTAAATATGTTATTTACATTGGTAAAGAGTGATGAGAACAATGCAATTAACTATAATCAACATGGTTTTTCATTCAACATTACAGGCAGGTTATAGGTTACATGCATAACATAAATGAAAGCATTACAGGGGACACTTTAGTTCTTAATGTTCAGCTTCTTCATCACAAACTTACACACTTCATCTAAATTAAGTTCAACTTCGCTAGATTTTGAAGCCGCTAGCACGTCAGACATCCACTCAAATGTGTTACATTTAGGACATTTAAGATAGGGGATGCCATAGTTGTGTAAGGTTCCCGAGATTGACAATTTTCTGCAACCATCACAATTTGAAACACTGCAAGGGGTGTTTCTCCAGGGACATGCATTAATCCAATGGTTAGTATCCCCACAGCCAAAGCAGCCATCTACATAATAAGATTGAGGGGGCGAAAACACAACAAGACTGAGGGCCTCCTCAAGCCATTGAAATTGTTTGCAAGTACTCTTTTGACATGTCAAAAATCTCCTCCCAACTGAATTAGGTTGGGTTGAACGAAGAAGTTTCCTACTGCCGTTGCAGCCGGGCTTTCGACACCTTGTGTACACC
>MVGT01000503.1:86939-105457 GCA_002174775.1 Macleaya cordata | reverse complement strand
TTTTTTTTTGAAAAAAAGTATTGTTGTCTGGTCTAGTTTTGAAGATCTCGTCAAAAGCTTTCTAAAAATATAAATTTTATAAAAATCTGATTTATGGTTTAGAAGATATAACATTTTACAGATTTAAAACAAAAAATAACAAACCTTTTCTCACTACAGCTGTTCACTTTTAAAAATAAAGAAAAAAGGGTAAAAATGGTAATACACACAAGTAAAATACCCACATGAGTCTCAACAAAAGACTAAATGGTTGTTATTTATTAAAAAAAGGACTAAACAGTAAAAAAGAAGTGACCAAAAGATGTTTTAGACAAAAAAAAGATAGCTGGGACCAAACTGTAGTAACACATGGGAAAAATGACTGTTTAGTCGTTTTCTCTAAAAAAAGACTAAATAGTCAATAAGCAACCCAAACAAGATGTTTTATACAAATTAATTATAGTTGGGACCAAACAATAATAAATGTTGTGAAATTGGGCTAAATGGTCGTCTCTTTTTTTTTTGATAAGCGGGTAAACCCCAATTAATTTAATAATAATAAAAACTCACATACAATATGAGAAAATAAAAATATAACAAGAAGTACAAAAAAAACAAATAGAACACAAGGAAAGATCTGAATTTTGGTTAACAACGCAACGTTCGACCAATTTGATAGATTTGCTTCCGAAAGAAGAGATTCTCCTATATAGATAGAGGGAAGAGATGAACCCAACACCTTGTGTACCCAAAACGAAAGAAAAAAATTCGATCTGTCGAAGAAGAGTTCGGTAGCTGTTGATTCGGTCCGGTAAAAGACTAGATCTAAGCATAAACGGAGCAGATTTGAAGCACACACATACGGATAAGAATTATTAAAGAAAAATCGCTAAAAAGGCGAGCGAAAGACGCCATAAAGGCATGAAAAAAGCACTAATAAGGCGAGAAAGACGAGCAAAATAGTAAAAAGAGTGGATTCCCTTCGCCGGAGAGCTCTGGCGAAGGGATCCTTCACTACTGCTCTCTCTGCTCTTTCACTCACTCTCTCTTTCTCACTCAAAAGGACCTTCGTTGTTTGTTGATAAATCTTTTTTGATAATGGGCATTTTAAAAGCTCCGCTTCTTCGCATATTTTTAAATTAATGGTTTTAAATTGTTGGGTATATATTTAAAAGAATTATTTTGTACAAATAGTTTATCAAAACAACATTTTAGTAGTGGTTAAGGTTTTGGGTACCCTCCTTGAGGTCAAGGGATCAAACCCTCTCTGTGAAACCCTATATTTATAAAAAAAAAAGAGATAAAAGATATACTAATATTAATAGTAGTAATAACAATAAAATGAGCAAAACAAAAAAAATGGAAAGAAGAAAGGAAAAAAAAGGGAATAAAAGAGAGGGATAGAGAGATTGTGAGAGAGAGGGATAGAGAGACCATGGGAGAGAGGGAGTGAGAGAGGGATCGTGAGAGAGTGATCTGCGAGAGAGAGAGAGTGCGCAGAGAGAGAAGGATCGAGTGAGAGAAAGCTGAGGGAGGAAGGAGAAGGAGACAACAACAGCGGCAGCAGCTGCCATTTCCGGCAGAAAAAGAAAAGGAAGAAGAAGAAGAAGAAGGAAGAAGGAGGAAGAAGGAGGAGAAAGAAGAGGAAGAAGAAGGAAGAAGGAGGAAGAATGAGGAGAAATGAGAAGAAGAAGAGAGGAAGAAAGGGTGCTCCTTGGGTAAGATTTTCTCACCCATTTCACTCCTATTTCAGCTGAATTTTTGAGTTAATAACTTAGGTTTTTGTTGTTCAACATGCATGGTAGTGTAGATCTTGGAATTTTAGAGCTTAATGGTGGAAGAGGGGATGAGATGGGCTAATATTTTTGTGTTCAGATGAGAAATCAACACCTAAATATTGTAGATCTTGAAATTTTTGTGATGTAAATTGGGGTTTTTTGAAGAAAATGAAATTTTGTTTTACCTTAGAAATTGTTAGATGAATGGGTTGAAGATTTTATGTGAATATATGGATTTTTATGATCTAATTACCCCCATTTTGATGCATGCAAGTGGAGATTTAAATTTGATGAGATTATGGTGATTTGTCCTTGTATAGCTTGTGAATGTTGATAGAAAAAGAAATTTCATATTCAAGGTAAATGAATTTGATGGTGAAACCTATATTATTGGGGATTCATAAGATTATGATAAATCATGATTTTAAGTTATGAGAAGCCATGAGCTAATTTTTCCCTAGTTTCATATTAAAAATGTGGTATGATTTACTCTTGAACTTAAAAGTGACCCGATGAACCGTTTTGAGCATTTTGAAGTAAAGATGACCTTATTTATCTTTAGTTTTAATGATGGTTCCTGGAAGTTGTTGCTATAATGAGTAAAGAGTTTGTAACTATTCGTGTTTTGAAATCCATATGCGCTTATAGTTAGAGTGTAGAAGTACCTTGTTTGGGTTAAATTGGAATGGTGGAGGGTGACTAAATGGCTTTAACTCTGTTTTCATATCTTGCTTGAAAAAGGGTAGAGTTGGTAATGGGAAATAGGAAATGGAACCTTGAGTTGGGTCTAGAAATTTGATGATGAAAGTGTGTGAAATTTTGAAGATTCATATGAAATTTAGCTTGATGATAGTAGATTTTGAATCTAAGTTGTTTTAGATGGAACTAGCATGTTGAAGACTACGGAGATCAATCTTAAACTGAAGATAGGATTTATGGGATAGGTTGTCTTTTGTACTATTTTGAGGAATTTTATTTCATTAGAAGAGCAACGATGAAGTTCGCCTTATTTGAGGCTTTAAGTGATAATCCCATCTTGTCTTCGGTGGATATGGGTTGATTAGAGACGGTTGAAGTAGTAGTTCTAATTCTACTAACTGTTGAAGTTTAGAGTAGTACTCTAAGTCGTTGATGTTTCTTGATTTTAAATTCTTATTGTTCCTCTTTTTCTATTTGATTTTTGGTTCTAAGTACTAGAACCTAACCCTGTCTTTTGTTTCCTTGTCCAGCTGGTGAGCTGGGTGTTGCTGACTCTCTGGGTGAGGAGGATCAGTTCCTGTACCGCTAGAGGTATGTAGTCAATTCATCTTAATAATACCCAACCATTCTTAAATGCATGTTTCGAACTAATATGTATGTATTTTGTATCCAAGGCATGGCATGTGACTTTAGATAACAAGGGATAATCGTGATGAAGGAAACTTTAGAACTTGTTATTGTGTTTTACTTGGAAAATGCTTGTTATGACAAATGATGCATGTTTAACAAATTATCATGTTTTACGAATATTTCGCATGAATGGTGATTCACAATGACCTTTGAGTTTGTAAAACATGTCTTATGCAAGGAAATGAAGTTTATGTTGGAATTCATGTTTTATGGTGTTTTGAGAAGCCTTTGAAATCGTGGGACTTTGTTTTAAGTCTTCGTGCATGATGGATTCTCTTGATGCCAAGGATAGTTGTTTAAGCTTTTGGTGGACTACCTGTGTTACCTTGACTTGGATTGCCGTACCTTTAGGCCTAGTCGCACCTGCTATTATGATGTATGAGTTTTCAAAAAGATGGATTTTAAAAAGAAAATTTATATCCCAAAGAATGCCAGTTTTCAAAAGGATTTCAAATGGTTTTCGAGCTTTAACTTAAAAGAAACAAGACTTATATTTATATTAAGTATACTCTATCATTGAGGTAAGCCAATGAAAGGTTAGAGACTTCCTGTAGGATGAAGTGTCATGGATCGGAAGTGACACGTCATCTGAGACGTCGCTAGAAGTTCTTACCTCTCTGGTGGAATGGGACGCCAGAGAGATGGGTGCATCTATTAAAGTCTGGGAAGTCATGATCGTTTCTTGGTAAACCATGTCTATTGGTGGTGTTGAGTAGCTAGTCTAGCAGAGGATTTACACGCTTGCCTGATGGGTATTAAATGCGAGAGGGGAGTGAGGAGCTCTTTCTCTGGATTAATAAGGCCCTTATTTAGTCTGCATTCGTCGACTTATGCGCGCTTTGTCCGTCGAGGGTATCCGGACCTGTCCGTTGAGGGTATCCGGACGTTACTTGAGCTACATTGTCTGTTAAGGGTATCCGGGTGCGTAGCTTACCAGTGTCTATCGAGGGTATCCAGACACTGGTGTTGATGTTACTTATGCGCATGTTGTCCATTGAGGGTATCCGGACACGTCCGTTGAGGGTATCCAGACGCTGCTTTGTTGCGTTGTCTGTTGAGGGTATTCGGACATGTGGCTTACCAGTATCTGTCGAGGGTATTCTGGACACTGGTGTTGATCTGACTAGGGTTTACTCTAGTCGTGTTCTTTGGCTATGCTAGATGAAATATACTACCATTGTTTTTATATGTATATGTAGGATTTTTCTTTAATGTTTTAATCAACTATATAGTATGTATTGCTTTTACAAATGCTTTTGAGATGTTATTGGATTTAATCGCTGCATGTGATGATATTAGGATGGTTGATCTACCTACTGAGTTTCTCACCCAATTGTTTTCGTGGTTTTACAACTAACGTTTGAGGATCGAGATAGGATCCTTAGTGGTACTGTGACGAGGTTCTTGGCGAGGGATTCCTTGTTTTGGGTTTTGATGTAGGTTTCCCTCTCTTCAGTCACAGTGGATGTTTTGCTACTGTTTTATGGCTCGGTTGTGAGCCTTATGTTACTTATTTATATGAATGCAACTTCTACTTTATCTTCTCTCACTATATATATTTTGACAGGAAACAACAAACATAACTATATATCATATCACTATTATATCCATGTTAAGTGAAAGATGGAATGTCGTAGTTATTTGCAGGTTCCTCCTGGTCCTACATCGTTGGGATTTCAGTTGAGTTGTGGAGAGAAAGAATGAAATGGGTGGCAAATTTTTAGTGCATACCCTTTTGTTTAAATTTGCTTCCGCCGCGTAATTTTAGTATGTACTATGTCTATTAGGTGACAAAAGGTCCAGTTTACAGGGGAGACTCTGCCGGATTTGAGTCTCGTTTTAGACTGATGGTAATGTCCCTTATTCTGGGGTACAGGGCGTTACAGGTGGTATCAGAGCATTGTTAGCTCTGAGTAGACCCAATAACAAGATAAAAGCCACCAAGAATAGGAAAATATAATAAAAGCTAAAAGCTTTAAGGAACTAAAAGTCACCAAAATATAAAAACCTTATTGCTGTACTTTGATATTTTTGTTGACTGAAATGCATTCAATTGGTTTATGTTATTTAATGGTTTTACAAGTTTTGATGGAGTATGAAGCTAAATTTGTTACTTCTATGACTCTTGGCAGTGAATGATGCCGAGGGGGCGGCCTAAACGACAACCGCCACCTCCACCACCGCCTCATGCACCTAATCCCCCACCACAACCACAACCGCAACCCGCCGAACCTGGACTAGTTGGCCTTCCCTAGACGGTCAACTTGTTAGTTACTGAAGTGGCCCAGTTGAGACAAGAGGTTAGAGCGAACCAAGAAGCTCCACAAGGGGTGGTACCCCCACCACCACCACCACCACCACGACCTCTCCAGCCTGCTCCACCTATGGTTGGGAACCCTGGGCCACCTGACGATAATGCAATTCTGAAGGACTTCAAGAACTGGGGGCCCACTTCTTATGATGGAACACCGGACCCAGCAAAAGCTGAAAAGTGGCTTAAGGATATCGAGAAAATATTTGACTTAATTAGATGCACCGATGAGCTGAAAGTTAGGATGGCTACTTATATGCTAGTGGACGATGCATGGGACTGATGGAAGAACACTTCGGAAGGAATGGGTCCAATTACTTGGGACGAGTCAAAGTTAATTTTTGGATAGGTACTTCTCTGCTGTAGTGAAGGAAAGAAAGTATTATGAGTTCGTGGGCCTGATGCAGGGAAGTATGACCGTGGATCAGTATGTGGCTAGGTTCACTAACCTATCTCGCTTTGCCCCTACTATCGTTGATAAAGAGGTAGACAAGATAAGAAAATTCAAGGATGGACTAAATCCTCAGCTGTACGAAAAACTCTTAGCTTTAGAATTTTACAGTTTTAATGAGATTGTCAGGAAAGTCCAGATGCTAGAGAGGGGGTGTGAATTTTACAAGACAACACTTATACTGAAACAATGATAGAAAAAATTGATAAGTCTTTTTCCTTCTAAAACATTAGATTTTCTACAATTGTTCCCGAACAAGAATTGAAGTGTATTAGTATTCCGATTTCCCACCGTGCAAAGGAAATTGAGACATAAGGTTTTCTGGACTATTTTATCCTGGGGACGACGTGACTGAGAAACTGCTTGGACACTTGGGCAGAGCCGCGAATCGTCTTAAAGAGAACGACCTAGTCCGCGACTCATCCCAATAAGTTCATCTTGTTTTCAGCACAAAATTGGTTTTGCGATTACAGGTATTTTACAATTGTACTTCTAATAATTTTAAGACGTACTTTCTGCCATGGAAGATGAAAAGAAATCTGTTGCTTCCGCTGATAACAATAAACCCTTCAAATTCGAAGGACTTCATTTTAAACGGTGGAAACAAAAGATGTTCTTCTATCTCAAACTGGAAAAATTATCTGTTTTCGTAAGTTCGACTAAACCAGAGGCAGTCGACCCTTCTACTGATGAAAACCTGAAAGCAATTGACAAATGAATGGATGCCGATTTTGACTGCAAAAATTATATTCTGAATGCATTATCTCATTTGCTAAAGATGTTTGGGATGCACTTCAGAAAAAATATGATACTGAAGAGGCTGGGTTGAAAAAATATGTTGTCAGCCGCTATCTGAAATTTCAAATGGTGGATGAAAAATCGTTGTTACCCAGGCTCATGAGTTGCAGAAAATAGTTAAAAAAATTCTTGCTGATAAAATGAACATAGATGAGCAATTTCAAGTAGCTATTATGATAGACAAGTTACCACCTAGCTGGAAGGAATTGAAAAGTACCTTCCGTCATTTAACAAAAAATTTCTCTCTTGAAAGTCTGATTACCAAATTGAGGGTTAAGGAGGAGGTTCAGAAACAAGACCAGAAAGAAGAAATACTTATTGTTTCAAACAATAAAAGTCAGACTCCAACTAGTCTGAAAACAACCAAAAAGAACACAAAATCGAACCAGAACCGAAAGAACTTCCAGAAGCCTAATCAGTACAGGAACCAGAATCAACCCCCTTCAAGAAACAAACTTAATTCCAATTCTTCTCAGTTAATGTGTTACAACTGCAACAAACCAGACCATATGGCCCGTAATTGCAGAAGTAACAAATGTCGTCCTGCTCCTCAGGCCAACGTAACTGAAGAGCCACTTGTGGTGTAATGCCCCAATTTGAAACTCAAATCTCTAGGAGATTGAATCGCATCTCAAGGCGTTAGGTTTACTACACGAGGTGATTAAACAGTACTAAAACAAACCTAAATAAAGGTTTATGGACCTGAATCAGAGTTAAACTAATCTAGTTCATCAGAACTTTAATCACCTCAAAATATGGTTAGGCTTAACAAAAAATTTGCCAGAGTTTCCCCCGTATTTTCAAGGTCTAAAACCTGTCATGAACTTGTAGAAGAGATGATTTATCCACAATTAATATTTTCTAAATCATTCCATTCATCTACAATTGTCATATCATTTCGTCAAATCCAAGAAGCCTTATTTATCAAAATAATAATGCCTAGTCATCCACTAGGCTGGATTCAAACAATAATTCTAAACCGACACTTCTCTCTACCGATAAAAAAAATAATACATAGATTATGTTTGTTAAGTGATACAATATATAAATAAGCGTGTTTATTTTTCATTATATAGCTAAAAAATAAATATATAAAGCAAGTAAAACAAACTGCATCACAACTAAATAATTACAACACCTCAAGTATAATAAACCTGATGTAAATACTCTCCTTATACCAGCCTCCTCAATTGGCACAACATCCGAGCAAAAAGCCAGTGAGAACTTATAACTAACAGATAGTCACGAATATGAATTTAAGATAATACAGATTTTAAAAGAAAACCAAGAAATCATAATACAGTAATGTACAAACATTTGGTACCTTTACTACAACATAAACTGATAACCATTCACTTATTTATATAAGTATAGATAAACCAACAACATCTCACCATCATAATATTGCGTAGTGTAATTATCTTAGAGTGAAGAGGCCATGACTAGATGTTTTAGCTCTTAGTCAGTGAGCAAATCGTGTTCCAACTTAACCGATGTGGAACCCGATTATTAGTTCCTGATTTCCAACCGAGCGCCGAGTTATCAGCTTTTGTGAGAAGCACGCTGGCTCATGATTTGGGTTCAGGTGGACCCTTGACCATAATTTGCCAATGTAGCTGTTGTCGTGGTGGTCAGCTGTTTGACTCGTGCATACATCTTAATAATCATTAAAATAATCTAGGAGTTGTTACGCTCCTCAAGTCTTCGCCTAATCTAGGTAGTATGTAACCTCACCATTTCTAGAATCATACACGTACCTAGCCAAACATGGTTTTCCAGAAAGAGAAATAGAACAACTTAGATTTCAATAGTTTTCCTATATCATAAGAGTCCCATTCCTGTCATGAGACAGGAAAACATAATGAAAATACAGAACAAATCATTGTTTTTAGGAAAAACTTCAATGATTTGCTCGTGTAGGCATTCAACATCTTTTTCCAGATCACCTTAAAATACATATTATAATACTATAAGTTTTAATAGTAGAAAATACTTTTTCCTATAAAAACTAACAACCATGCATATGTTGTGACCTCCCATATAATAATAACATAATCCGGAGAAAGCCGGTAGTAATAATATAATCTAGGGAAAGCCGGTAATAATCATAGCCGGGGGAAAGCCCAGTATAACATATATAACCTAGGGAATCACCAACACATACCAAATAACTGGGAACCTCCATCCCACACATCATCTCAAAATAACTGTACACCTCTCCCAACAGATGGAAGGAAGTAAAATATATATATATATATATATATATATTAAGAACCCCAAAATCCATTTGGTTTTGGAATCATCATCCTCTGCTTCATCCTCTATCTCAAATGGGCGATCATGACTGGTTTTTGATCTCCCCTCATTAGGCACAACAGGAATACCCTCAACTCCCACTTTAGCAGCAATAACATTCACAACTGGAATAAGCAGCTTCATGTATGCTAGAATGGTGTTGGTGGCCTGAGCTTGAGCTACCCGTGCTTGTCTTCTGAGTTCTCTCCGAGTAGTCTGTGAAGAGCCAGCCGGGGTAGTGCTAGGAGGAACAGGCTCAGATGGATCAGAACCTACTGCAGGAGCTGGTTCCTCTGTCAACTTTAAGTGCCCTTTAATCCTCTTTACAGTAGAGTCAGAGATGGTGCTCATTGCCTCAAGGGCGACCTCTTAAGCAGGGGTAATAACCCCATAGTGAAGAAAGATCCTCTCAATGAGTTTGGGAAATGGAAGCAAGTGAGCTCGAGTGGCGTGCTTGTTGATGGTGATCATTTGATACACAATGAAGTCTGCCATCCTAAGTTTGGTCTTCGTTCCCAAATGATATAAGAACTCGGCCATTGTATCACTAAGCTTACTACGATTCCCTGAACATGGATAGAGATTAGTGGCAACTATATTTCCCAATACCTTGTGAAACAAGGTACATTTCTTAGCGGGGAAGTCCTTCTCCCAATCAAATACTTCCCCAGCCAACTCTTCAGCAATGGAATGAGTACCTGGAGTATACTCTTCATCAGGATCACGAAGTGGTGGGAATCGAATGGCATCCTCATTATCTTGGAAATCTAGTAGAGATGCAATGAGAGCACTATCAACCACAAAGTGTTTCCTACAAACCATAGTGGAAAACTTGAATCCCTCTTCATTAATGTGGTGAAAATTTGAGTAGAATACTCGAACTAGTCTTGGGTAGGCATTCCCTAAACCATTAAACAACCTATCCCAATTTTGGAAATTCAACCTAAAATGAATTTCCTGTAGGATCACATCCTTGTGCCAATTTACTTCTCTTTCAACAACAAAAGAACGCTTTTGGAAGTGTTGGATATAAAGTTTGTAACAATCTGCCGAATAAAACTTCTATTTTGTTCTAGGGCACACAAAGGATTGGGAGGAACTCGTTGAGGATCTTGGCCTCTTTGGGTTGGTGGACGTAGGGGAGGAAGATGTTGGTCATTTTGAAGACATGATTGAATCAAAACGATAGGAAAAACTAGGTTTTCAAGAAGAAAAATAATGAAGAACAAAGGTAGATGATGGAGGCTTACCAAAAAACGTAAAATCCACGAGAAAGGATCTTCAAAATGCGTGAAACCCTAGCCAAATGATCCAAAATCCTTGAAAACCCTTTTTATCTTCTTTTGAAACCAAACTTGACGATTAGAAATAAAAATGGTTTCGAAACCCCTTTTAAAAGACCCTTTACAAAAGGCCGAAAATGCCCCCGAAATCGCGAGATTCGGTGATGGTTTCGAAACCAACTTGTTTGGTTTCGAAACTGAAACAAAAAATTATCTTCAGGTGCATTTTGGTTTCGAAACCAAGCAGTTTAGTTTCGAAACTGAAAACAATAATGTCTTCAGGTAAGTTTTGGTTTCGAAACCAAACATTTTAGTTTCGAAACTAAAACGAAGATTGTTTCTAGGTTCTTTTTGATTTCGAAACCAGTCATTTTGGTTTCGAAACCGAAATACAAAATTACCAAAATTTTGACATATGACCTATAAAACTCATTTTTGAGGAAAATTTTGATGGAATCAAGGTGTGTCCAAGATATGTGACCTGTTACACAAGGCTATGAAGAATATAATGCAATTAACACATGATTTTTGCAAGCATGAATTTGCTAAATCTTATTCAAATAAAGCCTTGTTGATTCTCAAAACAAGTAACACCACAATATTCTTATAGATGATCAATGAATGTGTGTGTTTTGAGAGAACAATATCGTTATGTGAGATCATCTTAAAAGGAAGATAAGATAAGGATGTTCATATTACTGATTTCTTCAAATCTAAACCTTATCCAGTATGAACGAACCATCTCACTTTGCACCCTATAAAATGACTTTCATGTTTGAGCATAAGATATAACTTTTGAGGTACTCAAGAGCATGAGACATGGATTATCAACAAGGTACCAGTATTTTTCTTGAACTTGTAAGCGACTCTTATCCGAGGAGATGCTTCTAAGAAAGTACCCGTATTGGAATCAAGTGAATCACCATGAGGTCAAGATGAAGAAAAAAATATCGAGTTCCCAATCTTTTTACGGGATCTTACTCTTTTTGATGTTCAAATACCGAGTTCAACATTTTTTACGAGAACTCATTCTTTTGGTGTTTCACCAAGCTCAAGTTATTTTTACGAGAGCTTACTATTTTGGTGAAAAATTTCAGCACTTCATTGGAACACCAAATCCTAGAGAGATAATCCAACCAGCTGGTTTAGTCCATCAATGAATCATGAGCTTTATTTTCAACCCATCCAACTAGGATTAAAACACACTTACTCAAGAGCCTCCTTATGTGTATAAGAACCAATAGATCAATCAAGAGAGTATGTGGATTTAATGTAGAGATTCACAGGCTATATCAGAATAAGGTAAATCAAATCAACTATGTGAAATCTCTTATATGTTCAAGCATTCTACAAAAGATAGCCGTTTGAAGCAGGAAGAACACTTGAAAACACACCTATTAGAATGCAGAGTTTTAAAAGCAAACTAAAAAACACAACTCACTCTTCAACGCAAAAAGATATGCAATGCAAAAATCGGGAAGGAGTGAGAAGAAAATAATTAGTTACTAACAACCACACCAATAGATCTTCTAAGGAGTTCAAACCTAAGAATGTCTAGAGGTTTTGTAAGTAAATTAACCAATTATTTTTCGGTAGGAACAAACTCAAGACAAATCACCTTGTTTTCAACTAAATCACGAATGAAGTGATATTTTATGTCTATATGTTTAGTTCTAGAATGTTGTACTGGATTCCTAGCTATATGAATGGCACTGGTATTATCATAAAGCACAGTCATACTATCATGTTCAATGCCATAATCAGATAACATTTGTTTCATCCAAAGTAATTAAGTACAACACGATCCTGCAACAATGTATTATGCTTCAGCAGTTGACAAGGATTGAAAATTTTGTTTCTCACTTTGCCATGCTACCAAGTTGTGTCCAACAAAGTAGCAGCCTCCTGAAGTACTTTTCCTGTCATCAACATTACCTACCCAATCTACATCAGAATAGCCCACTATTTCAGAATTTGTGTCATTAGTGTACCACAAGCCAAAACCAAGAGTTCCCTTAACATAATGAATGATTCGTTTGACTGCAGTTAAGTGTGACTCTTTAGGTTTTGCTTGATAGCGAGCACAAGCACCTACACTAAAAGAAATATCAGGACGACTAGCTGTAAGATAAAGAAGACTCCCTATCATACTTCTATATTATTTTTGGTCTACTTTCTGTCCAGCTATGTCCTTTGTTAACTTTGTAGTGGTTCCCATCAGTGTGCGAGCATCTTTTGTAGATTCAATGCCAAATTTCTTTACAAGATCCTTGGCATATTTTGATTGAGATATAAATATCCCATCTTTTTGTTGCTTAACCTGCAATCCAAGAAAGAAGGTTAGTTCTCCAATCATAATCATTTCAAATTCCTTACCCATTAGATTTGAGAAGGACTCAGTTTGTTTGGTTAAGGTAGAACCAAACCCTATGCCATCTACATAGATTTGAGCAACAAGAACCTCATTTTCAGCCTATTTAATAAACATGGTTTTATCAGCTCCCCCTCTTGAGAACCCTTTTCTAAGAAGGAAAGTAGTCAATCTATCATACCAAGCTCTTGGAGCTTGTTTCAAACCATAAAGGACTTTTTTCAATCGGTAGACATGGTTAGGATTGATGGGATCTTCAAATCCTTTTGGTTGCTCTACAAACACTTCTTCTTGTAGGATGCCATTTACAAAAGCAGTTTTGGCATCCATTTGGAAGAATAATGTATTTGTTGAAATATTGCAATGTGTGTGTGTTAAGATAGTGCAACATGTGTAGGTACCCGTATAGGTACTTATTTATGTGGGTTGAGTATTTTTTCTTTCTTTTATGGTAAACAGTTGAATATTATTTCTCTATTAGCTAATTTAGCTTTCATCCTCCACCAAATTAAGGACACTTATATGGGCTCTCTTCTCAAAATTCAATCCTTACCAGTGTTTGCCCGATCAAAGTCTCTAGCCTCATTTAATTTCTTGTAACACCTGTGTTACGACTAACTTTTGCCTATAGCTCGCGCACATAGAATAATGAGAATCTTGCTACCACAATACCACGTTGTCCCATACAACTAAGAAACCCACTAGAAGGGATCAATTAGATTAAGATTGGTAGTAACATTTTTGTTTCACTCTATGAATTACATGGAGGAATACCTAGCTAAACCCAACGCCTCCCTCTATTTGATTTCTTGCACGGCTCACACATTATAGTGCATGATTTTCACTTGACAAACAAGACTCAAATAGAAATAACGCTTGCAAGTGCTAACTACTTTAGTTGGTAAAGTATGTTATTGTTGATAGCATAGATCTGGATTGAATTCCACTTGCATCGAATATATGAAAAATGTTAGAGGGTGTACATTATACAAAAGCATTCTAGTTCTCCCTATCATCGATGGTTGTGGTCCTTATAATTTGACAGTTTCTCTCTCCCTTCTATATGTCAGTTATGGTGCCTTCTTTCCATCCATTAGTGGTTGTATTTTTTGTTAGTTAGTGACACTTTTTTTCTTACTCCCATGCTTGTATTTATAATGGGCAATAGTCCCATCATCAAATAAAGAAAAAACAAAAAAATACTGCTTTGACAATGTTTGGTTTTTGCTAAAACAAACAAACAAACACAAACAAAGATAGGGTTTGTTTTATTTGAATAATGCTGGGAACTAAAAATTGATAACACAACACATTGGAAGTGATGTACAACGGAAAAGGAGACTTGGTCAAAACAAAGTCTTTAATAGAGGGCAATTTTGTGCACCCACATTTAAACCTTGTTGCATGTTACCTACCTAATCTTCGGTTTCCATCTTAACAGTCGAGACTTTTTTTTTTGAACAAAAAAAATAATTCACATTTAATGAATAAATCAGTAGCAAAATGACAAAAGTACTAGAGGGGATGAAACATAATCATTTATGAAACTCACAAGTTCACTTTAGAACTCACAATCTTCACTCTAGAACTCACAAATAATCTCTCTAGAGTCTAGCCTCTCACAACTTCTCTCAAGCTTTCTCTAGCTTCTCCACAACCATAGTTAGCAATTCGACATACGGTAAAAAAATCTTTCTGAAAAATATTCGCATATAATTCATTTTGAAGAATAAAGAATTCGATCAACAACCTGGTCAAATAAACACAATACGGGAAGAAAACTATGACACATATATTCGTTTATAAGTCGTTTTGATTAGTGAAACAATCCGTTAAAAATTCGTTCATTTTATATACTATAAATATATAAATCTTGTAAATAACATTTTTTAACAGATCTTGTAAATAAAATAACATATATCATTTAAAACATTAAACAATTCACAATAGCTTGTAGTGGTTTCTATTGTTACACATAAAGATAAAATAACATAGTTTTGACAGATTTTACTTTTGATTAATTTTATTATAATATTTTTAAGCACCTTAGTGTTTTGCATAATGAAATTTGAATAGACAGACACTCACACAACAAATAAGAGTCAACTGACAAACTTTTTTCTCCTCTTAATGCCACTTTTTTGAATGACTTTGGCCGTTGTCGATTTGAGACGCGTATTGGTTGTTATCCTCTCAAACAACCCAAATTTTTGTTGGAAAAATTCAGTTTTGACAGTTCTGACCAGCAATGTTTAAGCATGAACCCACATCTGATTTGTGAAAACAAGTTATTGGTTGCGTTCCTCTCGTCGAGAAGTTGTTCGTAGAGTATTTATTTGCTCAAAACCGATTTCGGATGAATGAGAAATTGAACCTTTTATAACCTTGTTGGAAATGGGACAAATCTTGTGTAAAAAGAATAGTCCCACATTGGAAAAATGTGAGAACCTTAAGAGCCTCTTATATACTTTGGTTGGCCTTTGGGTTTGGGCCCCAAGGGGCACCCACTTTTGTTAAGGGGGAGGACCTAAGCAAGACCACACACGCGCGCGCGCGCCGGCCGACCGACCCAACCCGGACCAGACCGGGCCGGGCTTGGCTTGGTTTGGTCACTCAGAGCTTGTGTTGGGCATGGGCTGTGCCTAGGTCCCTCATGCCTAAAATTAATTTTTTTTTCTGGGTTTATTTCCAATGGGTTTTTGGGGTGTATTGAGTCTGTTCTTTTCATCAAGTCTTTTCGTTCAAATACATCTGTTTGGGCGAATGGGTGCTTGTGAACAGACTTTTTGGCTCTTCGTACAGTCACCATTTCTTCTATAAATAGTTGTCCAGAGTCTGCATTATTCATTCAATTTTCGCATCAAGTGTTAGTGTCTGTATAAGTCTGTGAGAGAGAAAACTCTGCATTATTTGGTTCGTAGCTTCCTGTATATTGAAGTGCTGCAATAACAAGAAGGTATGATCGTTGAAGTCCTGGGAGACAAACGCCATTTCTCCATCAGCATCCGTGTGGGGCGCTAATTGTCTTAAGGACATAGATTTGTTCTAGCCTCGGTCTACAATTGTTTTTCTTCTTCTAACCCTCTATTTTTTCCTGTTTCGTTCTTTATATATATCAGTTTCGTACTGTTATATATATATTGATTTTAGAACAGTAATAACAATTTCGTACTATTATATTAGTACTGTGTTTACATCAGTGTGATATACTGATTATTTATTAGTACTCCGGTATTACAGTATACGTAGATAATAACAATCTTAAGACAATTATCTTATTATGTAAGTATATTGACATAATATTTCTTCTGGTTATACAGATAGAAAAAATGGCTTCTGCGATTCAGAGTTCTGCTCCTACTCATGTTAGTCCCGCGGAAAAACCAGAAAAATTTAGTGGTTTTAATTTCAAGAGATGGCAGCAAAAGATGCTGTTCTATCTCACAACTCTCAATCTTGCTAGGTTCCTGTACGAAGATTGCCCTTCTCTTTCCGAACAGGAGAAAGATGCGCAATCTGTTGCTGCAGTTGAAGCATGGAAACATGCCGATTTCCTCTGCAAGAATTACATCCTAAACAGTTTGGATAATTCATTGTATAACGTTTATAGTCCAATTAAGTCTGCAAGAGAGTTGTGGGATTCCCTAGATAAGAAATATAAATTTGAAGATGCCGGTATGAAGAAATTCATAGTTGGCAGATTTTTGGATTTTAAAATGATTGATCATAAAACTGTTATGACCCAAGTTTCAGAATTTCAACTCATCCTTAATGAACTCAAGTCTGAAAAAATGGAGACTAATGAATCCTTTCAAGTGGTTGCCATGATAGAGAAGTTACCTCCATCTTGGAAGGACTTCAAAAATTACCTTAAGCACAAGCGTAAGGAAATGGACCTTGAGGATATGATTTTGAAACTTAGAGTCGAAGAAGACAGTCGTATTGCTGAAAATAATTCTGAGAAACTAACTCATGAATCCAAGGCTAACATTGTCGAGGGAGGACAAAAAATGGACAAGAAAAGAAATCATGTTGCTGGTCCACGCAAGAATCAAGGTTCCTTCAAGAAATTCAAGGGCAAATGCTACAACTGCAACAAATATGGGCATCGTGCTAAAGACTGCCGCAGTAAGAATGGAAATGACAACTCCAAGAAGAAGAATTCTGAAGTAAACATGACTGAAGCCGAAAAACTGGCTGCTGACGTTTCAGATATGAACCTATCTGCTGTTGTTTCTGAAGTCAATCTGGTTAGCAATCCTCGAGAATGGTGGGTAGACACTGGTTCTACTCGCCACATTTGTGCAGACAAGAAGATGTTTACCTCCTATCATGCAGTTAATGGAGAACATCTGTTCATGGGAAACTCATCAACTTCGAAGGTTGAAGGGCAATGGAAGGTCGTACTGAAGATGACGTCAGGAAAGGAACTGACTCTCAACGATGTGCTACATATTCCAGATATTTGCAAGAATCTGGTGTCAGGATCTCTGCTGTCCAAGAATGGTTTTAAATTAGTTTTTGTTTCAGACAAATTTGTGTTAACTAAGAATGGGATGTATGTAGGGAAAGGATATCTCAATGATGGACTCTTTAAAATGAATGTAATTACTGTAATCCCTGCTATCAATAAAGTTAACAGTTCTGCTTATATGCTTAAATCATTTAATATTTGGCATGCGAGGTTAGGACATGTTAATTACAATTCTTTGAAAAGACTAATTAACATGGACTTATTACCTAATTTTGACATTGTCTCAAATTCTAAATGTGAAGTTTGTGTAGAGGCAAAATTAGCTAGAATACCATTCCAGTCAATTGATAGAAATACAGAACCACTTGAATTAATTCATAGTGATATATGTGATTTAAAAGTAGTTCAAACCAGAGGTGGTAAAAAGTATTTCATTACTTTTATAGATGATTGTACTAGGTACTGTCATGTATATTTGCTAAGAAGCAAAGATGAAGCAATAGAAATGTTTAAACATTACAAAATTGAGGTTGAAAACCAACTTAGCAAAAAGATAAAAGTTCTAAGAACTGACAGAGGAGGGGAATATGAATCACCTTTTGCTGAATTATGTTCTGAATTTGGAATAATTCATCAAACTACAGCTCCATATTCACCCCAACAAAATGGAGTCGCAGAACGTAAAAATCGTACTCTAAAAGAGATGATGAATGCATTATTATTAAGTTCTGGATTACCTCAGAACTTGTGGGGGGATGCATTACTAACTGCGAATCATATTTTGAATAAGTTACCTCACAAGAAAAAGGATAAAACACCCTATGAACTTTGGAAAGGAAGAAAGCCTTCCTACAGATATCTCAAAGTGTGGGGGTGTTTAGCCAAAGTAGCAGTTCCTATTCCTAAAAGGGTTAAAATAGGACCTAAAACCGTTGATTGTATTTTCATAGGATATGCAGAAAATAGTAGTGCATATCAGTTTCTTGTACACAAATCTGAAATCTCAGATATACATGTAAATGCAATTATTGAATCAAGGAATGCTTCATTCTTTGAAAATTTATTTCCATGTAAAAAAAGACAAGGAAAAGATTCTTTTAAAAGAACTTACGATTCTGTTATAAATAATGACAGAAATGATCAAGAAAATACAATTCAAGAAGATATAGAAAATGAACACCAAGTAAGACGAAGTAAGAGGGCTAAGACCTCTAAGTCTTTTGGTCCTGATTTTCTAACATTTTTATTAGAAAATGAGCCGCAAAATTTTAAAGAAGCAATGTCAACTCCAGAAGCTCCATTATGGAAAGAGGCTATTAAAAGTGAAATAGAATCCATAATGCAAAACCATACTTGGGAACTAGTGGATCTTCCACCAGGAAATAAACC